>CAKNYM010052593.1:165787-201281 GCA_932195095.1 Andricus curvator
ATCTCTATGCTGTTATTGAAAATCAAACTCCATCATGTATTTTGAAAAAAGTGATCTAGGCCCATACTTGAAATTTTTTTCACCAGTTCTGTCATATTTCAAATGTGTGAAACTGTATGGAGAGACACGACAAAGAGGCTAAAAGTGAAGTACCCTATCACAAAAAACGTATTATTATCGTACCATTAAGCCAAATACCTTTTGGGGGTAAGTGTGACTCACTCGATTCTAGCCTCGTTATACTGTCGGTGAACAAGGAATTCAGGGTGCGAGACAACATGTTCGTTCCACAGCATTGCTCCGACCCAGGTCGCTGATAAATTTCTCTAGCAATTATCCCAGGGGAAGAGCTTCACAAAGTCACAATGCAAAGCTCTTCATCAAGCATCCCTTATAAACTATTTGTCGCCACACTCACCTGTCCTGGCATACCTCTTTAGATTCCTTAACGTCCATACTAAAAATGTATGACTGGCCGTAATGTTGTTAAACCTTACCTGTCTGTACTAAGAAAGTAGGCCACCATATGTGGGCGTCCGCATGAAAAGGGCCCTTATGGCCGGTATGGAGTTACGTATAGGAGCATATAGCTGAATACATTTCCAGCATTGAGGGTCCAAAATGAACTCTCTATGTTGAAAAACAAGTCACTGGGGCATTTTTGAAGTTGGAACTTCGAAAACCCGTTTTTCGAGAAAAACGCATCTAAACTTGGCGAGTGCCATAAGCACACATGTTATATTTTTTCTTCAGACATGAAATATACCTACTTCCGGGTACTACTAGGATATGAGTATAGTTCCAATTAATTCACTATATGTCCCAGTATCATCCCCCACTCAAACTAGAACCGGTTATAAGGGCCCATACATGTGGGACACCTACATATATGCTGTAAGCTCTTTAAAGGGACATACAAGTTGAAATCTATTTTAAAGTCGCCTATGTACAACCCTCAATAAATTGATGTATTTTCACTAAGCAGCTAATAGTCTTCCACTTCCGAATTGGTAAATATTTTGAATAATCCAAATTTTTCAAAAGAGCATTAATAAAAACTAGCATAATATGTGCTCTATCACTTAATATAACAAAATTAAATAAGATAAATACAAAGTTTTTTAATGTGACATTTAAACTGAAGTTTGACAGTTGAACAAGAAAACCGACTCTCTGATAACGGCAATTAAATCCGAACTCAAGAGAAACAATTATCAAGGTCCTCTTGTTATATACTTGTCTCTAATGAGCCGATTACAATGTTGTTTGGAAACATATTTTAGGGCCTTTCTATACAATTCTTTTTGCATATTTTGAACTTTTTGAATGTGTTTTTCCAAAACAACTGATTTTTGGATTCAGAATGTTTCTGAGCCTTTTTGTTTCAAAAATAAATTTTTGCACAGATTGACTTCTTAATATTGTGTTTCTAATTTTCTTCTTAAAACTGAAGTTCTTCGCGCACGCATCAAGCGTGCGCGAAGAACTTCTCCCTCATGCGTGTAAATCGGGAATTTAGCGTTTGTAACGCAGACACGAATCGATCTACGCATGCAACTGTTTAAAGAAATTCTTTTCTTTTGGTAGTTAATTAATCTTTTTTATTCCAAATGCAACTATTGTGTTGGAAATTCAATATATTTCGACTAGAAATCCTAATAGTTTCATATTGAATTCAATGTCGTACCTATACAATAATGTTCTTTAAAAGAATTTATTCCCCTATTATTGACCTATTTTCGCGAAAAATCACCCTATTTTTCCTGTTTTGAGAGCATTTTGGATTGTGATGTCTGTGAAAATATTATGCTTGTATGAATTGTATTTTATTTCAGGCGTTTATCAAAGGACGCTGGACAAGAACTTTTGACTTGAAACGGGGGGGTTTAAGCTTTGTGTGACAATCTGCGACGAAGAACAGGAGGGCTGGCAAAAGTTTTCAAAATAGCGTGACGTATTTTTTGAACAGACCCTTACCGCTTTCTTGTTTTGCACGGCCGTATACTATATTAAATTTTTAATGTGCATGACTCAATAACTGTAAGAGCAAAGAACGTGATGATTATATTTCTATAAGTTTCTATAATTAATTATATTTCGTTGATCTATCACCAGGCTTTCAGAAGTAATTGGCCATTTCTGTCCTCGGCTTTGACTTTCCAGACAAATGTCTTTTACCTACACTTTCTCAGGTTTCCATAACCCCATATATTTATGCATAATATTCACCTGCTCGAAAATACCGCAGGTCGTGTGGTTGGATGATTCCGCAAAAAGCGTTGGTGGACAAGCAGGTCAGAGAAGTTAAGGAAAACCAAAAGGCAATAAGGTAACCATATTTATGGTCGCTTTGCCAAATGATTATGACAATGCTGGCGCAAATAAATACCCACTTGAACGCGCTCACCTATAATGAGTTCACGCAAAAGACCATCACCAGCCTGCTGACACTAACTGCTTCAAGAATTCACTTCGTGGCTGTCATTTGACTCATCGAGTAATTTAAAGTCTTGAAAGGATGTAACAACAAAATTCAAAGGAAGGTTTTATTCATTGAAACGAATACTTAAAATTTTTACTTTACGTAAACGTAAGTAAACCTTCACTTTAACACGTAGTTCAGAGTTAATTTAGTCAAGTTTCGCTTTTAAATCATGAACATTATCAAAAGTTCTGTCATAATCTGTAAGTTCTTTCAAATATAAAATTTAAGCGTTTCAAGGGGAAAAGAATTAAAACATATTTTAATTACTAATAAAGTAAATCAGTCAGTAATGGTTTAAGAAAAAATAAGCTCCTAGGTATTACATTTTTAGGTGACCCCCACCCCTTCCACTTCAAAACTTTTCATATATTTTTCTATTTATTTTATATTAAATTTAATTAAATTATGTTACCAAATATATTGAGTATTGAAAATATTTTATTCGATATTACATGTTTATTTTATGAGTACATATTATATAAGCAAATTTCCTGTATGGACGTTTAATTAATGGCAAAGAGAAATAATTTCCTCTCTTAATTTCCCTTAAATTTTCGCTTACACTGTTATCAAAATTCCCTAATAAGTAATTTAATTTATTGATACAATTTATTTCTGAATATTTCTTAACATTGTTGATAAAATAGAAAATCTTAATTTTGAATGATTTTCTATTATTGAGAAATAATTATGTTCTTAACATTTTGATCCCATACTACAATGTGTAAACTTTTTCACACTTTTAAAGAGATTAGCAAATTGAAACCATAAATGAAAACTTTGAATATCCTTATGTACAAAGTGCATAGATGTAGTTACCAGTAAAAAAATTTTTAGTACCGATCATTAAAAAATTACCACTAACCACAATAACATTTCTGGGTATATTTAAAATGATTTAGGTTTTATTTTAGAAGATTACTTTTAAGTTTCGATGGTATCAAAATATGTGGAAAAAAACAGAAAGATTTTCAGAAAATTTGTTTAAATTTTTCAATATTGAAACAAATTTTAGGGAAAGTTTATGTAATTTTTGAATATATTTAGAAGTCTTGAAAATATTAAAAAATAACTTCAATCTTCAGAAGATTTCAAAAAATTTAGAAAAAAATTTAAATTTTTGAAGATTTCGAAAAAGAATAAGCTTTTGAAGAATTTTGAGAGATTTCAAGCAAATAAATATATTTACTTAAGATTCCTGGGAAAATGTTAAATGCTATTTTATTTTTAAAAATGAAATCTCAAATGATTCTAAAATTGTAAAAAAAAATCTGGAAAATTTTAAGGCCAATTTTTTAATTTTAGAAGATTTTTCAAAAATTTTAGTAGAAATTTTAATCATTTTGAAAGATATTTAGAAGCTTTAAGAAATGTCAAAAATAAAAAATAAATCAAGAGATTTCAACAAATTTAAAACAAAATGTGTATTTTTGAAGATTTTGAAACTTTTCAGGGGCTTTGAAAGGTATCAAGATAATCAGAAAAAAATTTCTTCGAATTCCTGAAAAATTTGAAATGATTTTTCATTTAAAAAAATTAATTTTAAGAGAATATTTAGTAACATGACTAAAATTTCAAAGGATTTCCAAAATTGTCAAAGAAGAATCTTGGAGGTTTTCAAGCAATTTTATTTATTTTGCAGAATTTTAAAACAATTTTAGAAAAAAAAATCGAATAATTTTAAAATATATTCAGCAGATTTAGAAATTTTGTAAAAAAAAAAAATCAAACGGAATGTAGGTTTTTGAAAATTTTAAACAAAAATTTCCGAGCTTTTTAAGAATTTTGAAAGATATCAATTAAATGAAAAACTTTTCTTAAGATTCCTGGAAAAATTCTTAATTATTTTTCATTCTTGAAAGTTAATTTTTAATGACCTAAAAAAATATCAAAATATTTCTAAACATTTCGAACAAAATCGGCAAGATTTTCAGGCAATTTTTTTTATTCTGCATGATTTTTTTTAAATGTTTGGAATAATTTGAGTTTTTCTAAAAGATGTTTTTTAAAAGGCTGATGATATTCGTACAGCCGGCCAAACACAATCTTGCAAAATTGTTATGGATGATTGAAAGGGGTCACATGGTGAAGGGGGTGGACAAAATTTGGACAAATCATGCCACAATATACTCGTTCGGCTGGCCGTACGAATAGACACTTCATTTTACAAATTTATCTCTTTTGGTAGGAATTGAATATTTTTTCGTTAAAAATGCAACTATTTGGTTGAAAATTAATCTGTTTTGATTGACGATTCAACTATTTTGTTGAAAATTCGTCTTTTACGATGAATATAATTCTTTTATGTGAAAATTAAAATCTTCTTTAATTTAAATATCAAATATTAAATTTCACGTTCAAAATTCATCTTTTTGGTTGAAAATTTAACTGCTTGGTTGAAAGTTGAACTACTTTATTTATTAAAAATAAACATTTTTGATTGAAGATTCATCATTTAACTTAAAATGTTATCTCTTTGGTTCAGCTATTTTCTTGAAAAGTCATGTATTTTGTTAGAAATTAATGTGTTTTGGTTAAGGATTTCACTATTTTGTTGAAAAGTCGTCTTTTTGGATGAATTCAACTGCTTTTGATTTGAAATCAAAATCTTTTTTGATTGAAATATCAATTGTGAACTAAATTTTCCGTCGAGAATTTATCTTTCTTGGTTGTAAATTCAACTATTTGGTTGAAAATTAAATTTTTTGTTTCTTTGAAATTTTGATTTCACATGTCTGAAATCTTCAAAAATCTTTATGAATTTTCTCCTGAATCTCAGTAAAATTATATTTATATAATATTGAAAACAAATAAACTTGAAAAATAAATATTTATTCGAAACTTTAATTTTCTATTAAAAATGGTTTTTCTCCTCAAATCGAAAAAACACACACGCACGATTGATGATGCTAGTTTCTTTAAAATTGAATAAAGAATTTTTCTAACCGAAAAATCTAAAATTGATCAAGAATTGACATCTGCATGTTATTTTGAACCTCGTTTTTTGATTCCGCCCTGCTTTCAGGCGCCACCTACGGTGTGTCGCTCCTAGGCATTTGCCTACCTTTGCCTAATGTGTAAACCGGCACTGAAATCATCATACAAATCATTATTGTGAATCATTTTATAGAGTTAGATTATACAAATATCTTGGAGGTTTCGTATCAATATTTCTTCAATAAAGGAATTTAAAAAATTAGTATTAGTCCTACAAATGTTTCCTCTACGAAACGAAAGTCAATGGCGATTTTCATACAGCTTAGACACCGAATCAAAGTGTAAAACAGAATCGAGGCCAAGATGAGTTTTGCGGGTTGAAGAATAAATAAAAAAAGGTGGAAGATGTATTTGGCATCGAATCGGTAGGTAGATTTTTACTACACGGATTCACGAACGGCGGCCAACTGAGTCGTGATTAACGCCCCAGAGACTCGCTAATGCCCACTTTGTACATCATCATCGTACGGAGGAGGCCGTCACACTGGCAGAGAACAAATGACCGTCAAATAAAATACGCGATCATTATCACAAATCATGTGCGAACAAGTTGTGGGACGAACGCTGCTGCGTTTGCAGTCAGCGCCTCTAGTGCTACAATTTTATTCCTTTCACGATGGCATTGGGCTTCGATTGCATGAGGAAATCCTTTGAGGTAAAAAAAAATGATTTATGAGTGGAACTTGAAATTTTCACAAATTCTGATTTTAACTCAAATAGTGAAGTACTCTGATTTGAGGCAAAACTCAGGGGTGTAATTAGGACAATAATTCACGGAAAAGAAATTGGAATTGAATAAAGAAAATATTGGTATTAATACGGAGGATACAATCTTTCATTGATCTGAGAAAGCGTTCTTTTACTGAAGAAAGTGGCCTTCATTAAAAAAAATTGAGCTTCTTCATTCAAGAACATTGATTCAATGCTAACATCTGAACTATTTTCTTTTCCATCAGATAATTCAAACACATAATAGAATGAAGATACTATTTGAAGGATCGGGAGTCATTTTTGTGGACGGAATACATTTGCAGAATTATCTTTACCAGTAAAAATCCCTCGCAAGAGTTCAAAACGTTTAAATTCAGCATTAAAAAAACAATTTGAAAAAAAACTCAGGATTTCACAAATTTTATTTTTTTATGTTTATCATTCAAATAAAATTGTTACTGCATATAGTCATATCCATATATTTTTAATTCATATTTTTATATAAATATCAACATTTCAAGCATTTACCTATGCTTCTCTTATAGACCATTTTACCTATCGGAAAGTTTCCTGCGCATGTGCAATGTACTTTCTGTTGTACCCAGTTGTTGCGATCATTTTTGCTCGTTGAACACAGTGAAAACAATTTTCTTTCATTTTTGAACAATTGTGACAAGTCATCGAAAAAAATTTCAAAGTGAAAATGAATTTCAATTAAAAAGAATTTTAGGAAGTGTGTATGTGTTATATGTACGGCTCATGTGAAAGTGATAAATTAAAAAAAAATGTCAATCAAATTTATTCAGAAAGAAAATCTTCTCCTTTCGCTCCGCTGGGATTCGAACGCCAGGTCAACAGATTTCCGGCCAGGTGCTCTAACCACTGAGCTACTAGAGAGATCAGAAGAAGAATCCTTTTTCTGAAATACGCTTTATTTTGCAAGATGTCGTATACAAGTCAATTTTTACTAGGAACCTTTATTATCATCGGAGATGGTAACGATCAATCAGAAGAGTAATCTTTTTACGCATACTGTGAACATGAAAATCTATCTACAATATCGATCAAAGTTATATCCTCTACTACAGAAAATCGTTAACGTCATCTCAGACTAGAATACAGGATGGTGCTAGAAATTAGAAGAAAAAAAATTTTTTAATTAAATTTATTCAGAAAAAAGATCTTCACAGTGTGTGTGAAAAGATTTCTCTTCTGATTGATCGTTACCATCTCCGATGATAATACAGATTCCTAGTCAAAATTGACTTGTATACAACATCTTGCAAAATAAAGCATATTTCAGAAAAAGGATTCTTCTTCCGATCTCTCTAGTAGCTCAGTAGTTGGAGCACCAGACCAGGAATCAGTTGATGCCGTTCGTATTCCAGCGGAGCGAAAGGAGAAATTTTTTTTCTGAATAAATTTAATTGAAATTTTTTTTTTAATTTATAGCTCCATTCTCCATCTAGTCTGAGATGACGTTACAGATTTTCTGTATTAGAGGATATAACTTTGATCGATATTGTAGATAGATTTTCATTTTCAGAGTGTGTATGAAAAGATTTATCTTCTGATTGGTCGTTACCATCTCCGATGATAATACAGATTCCTAGTAAAAGTGATAGCCGTAAGTCGTACCAAATTATACAAGCAACATAACCTCTTCTACTTCATACGTTTCCCGAAACCTTGTTTACAATGCAGAAGTGGTCGTATTAGAAAAGAAGACTTGAAGAAACATTTCGAAGAATGTAATAATAATCGCTTGAAATGTAAAACCTCTCCATTTCGCCTCCTTTAAACTTAACCATGATCCTTCATCAATTTGTGGATCGATGTCCCTTCCTTTTTCTATGTATTCCTTTACTCTGCAATTATATTGTTAAATATATATTAAATTATATAATATTATGACAACTTATAATAATAAATTACAGTAACAATAATAATGTTGCATGCAAGCACGAAGTGTGCATTTTTGTTTTTATTACGTTTTCAATGTAGTTAGAACTTTATTTATTTGCAATATCTTTGCATATTGTCGATTCTCTAATTTAATTCATATTTTTGACTGAAATTCAAAAATTTAAGAATACTCTTCCAAACTATATATCCCTTTGTAACAGATTTTGCATTTTCCGAAAATTTCTGCCTTGAAACAACACACCATACAATAACTATTCTTTACAATTTTCTTCCTAAAACACCTTAAATTTTATTTTAAAACAATAACAATACTCAAATCCTGTCTTTTACCTTCAATATTTATTGCAGTCACAATAATATAATTAAAATTTAATTATATGAGAACCTTAACCTACTACAAACCTGTTTACAAGTTCAGCTTTTTTACCACTATTAGGTTGCTTCCAGGAACTTAACCAGCCTCTCAATTGCGAAAAACTACGTTTTTCTATTTCACACTTGCTGAATTTCGCACCCGGAACATCATCTTCATTTAATTTCACTTCGACAAAAGGTCTATTTCCTCGATATCATAGTCCTTTTTGGTTTTTAACCTAGGAATCAGTATTGGTCAACTTTTTATTGTCAGAAATAGCAGTGTTACCAAAAATACACAGAAAAAGTTTACAGTTAACACGAAAAATACTGAAAAATCAACTCAACAAGACTAAAATATAACATTTTTTCAGCTATATATTATACCTTCTTTCAACGATTTACTAAAGTGATTCATTATTAATAATAATAGTAAAAATAAATTATTTTGCAAATCCCTTTTTCAAAAATTGTACCAATATCATTGGCTCGTTTTCAACAATATTTTTGGCCAGATCAAGGATTAATATTGTTGGAAGAGCTATACATTTTATTCGATGTATCTCAGTTAAAACGTGAGAATTTAAACACTTTCAAAGCAATTGGAACGTTTGAATTGGTAAAATTTCAAATTTGATTCGTTAAATTTAAAAACTAAATCTGAAATTATTTAACATTGTCTGAATGACTTTTACTTGATAAGTTGTTTAAAATTGATCATTTTAATATTACCCAAGTAAAGTTTGTGCCCTATTTTTTCCGAATTCAAGAATTTCAATTTTAACTATGCAAAATGAAAACATGTGAAATCAAGCAATTCAAGTTGTTGCGTTAAAATTGAAAATTGAATAATCTGAAATTTAAAATATATACAGAATTCAACAAATTAAAGTTGATCAACTTTTAATATAATGAAATGAAGATAATAGTTTAAAATGGAATAATATTTTTTCAAAAGGTCAAAAATCTTTCAAGACACACAAGTTTAGGAATTTTCAATTTAAAACCATCAAAATGAAAGAATTTAAAACGAGAAATATTAAAAATTGAAAAATTGAAAAATTACAAAGTAGAAACATTCCAAAAACATTTGAAATTTTAAATTTTTGAAGTTAATTATTTTTGTATCTTTGAAAAATTTTAATTTTGACACTAAAGCATTAGAATATTTATTTATTTCAAACCTAAAGCTTTTAAAAATGGACTAATTCGTAAATTAGAGGATCATCTTATTGAGTGAACAGTATGCAACGACAAAACAGAAAATTTGAGCTTTTATAATATTTTTGTGTACATGGACTATTCAAAATTCAATGAGCAATACTTTTTTTACAATACAAATGTTAATTTTCTACTTTATTTCTATGACATTTTTCAAAATTGAATAAGGAGTGAGAAAACGCTGAATATCATCAATATAATTTTAACACTTTGATCGTTTTAAATAAATTGAAAGCTGACTGCTGTGTCTTGTCCACACTTTTAGGTATTGCTTCCTCATAGAGGAAAATTTGTAATTACCCAAATTTTCAAATCTATTTTTTTGATATATTTCGATATAATTCGACCCCAGGAACTTCAAATTTTTAAAAATGTCCGTGTGTGTATGAATTTGTGTGTGTAACTTTTTTCTGTTTACCATATCTCGAAAATTAAAAGACCTATGCTCATGAAATTTAAACGAATTGTATAGGTCTAATCGGTGCCCAAGTTTGATGAGAGTTTGAGCTAGATTGGCCAACTAGAAGTGGTTCTTTTTGCGTTCAGAAAATTAGAAAAAATGTTCACCTTGTTTATATGAGAAAAACTTGTTTGATATTTGAAATACAATAATAATACATCTGGCGTATTTGTTCGCGTCACCGAGACACATCGATTGACCTTTTAAACAAAAACCCTTATTGATGGATTCCAACTTTATGTAAATAACATTTTTGGTTTATCAGAAATTAGTACAACAAAATGAAATTCTATACCAGTTTGAAATAAGTCGGATAAAATAATTGCCATCAATGAATATTGAAACTGCACACATAAACGCATTCATAATGAATACACCCATAGTACTTTTCAGCGGTTATTTTTTGTACTTGTCTTAATCAAAATTTTACATATTCAAATGACTTTCTACAAATCATTAAAATAGAAAGGATAAACACTAAACACAATGTAACATTCGAAACTAATCTCTTTAAAATGCGAGATAAAATTTCAACTACCACCTGAGCTATAGAAAGTTCATTACATATTAAAGACCGGGTCATAACCTGGTCCAGATTATACCTGCCTAGTAGGTTTGTTCTACAATAATTGATATAAAAATTAAGCAACCTTTTATTATTAATTTACTCTTATCAAATTATTGTTTGCGAAAATGAATGCACCCTCCAATAAATACGAGGTGCAGAGAAAAAAGTAAAAAATCGTCTTCTGAAAACACTCGACTAATATATATCTGGCCAAATTCAGAGGTTGCATTATATAATCAAGCAAGCATCAGGCCACCCCATGAAAAAAGAATCGTGTCGCTTATAGAGGCTTAAGAAAGGGTCGATGATGCAGTTTAAGTGCATCTCTTGTACATCGAAGGCAGTTCAAGCAGAATGGCAGTCGAAGGCACGAACGAAGGCCGCTCAGCGATAAATAACCCAACTCCGCCCAAAATATAAATTGAACGCTACCGGTGTGTGGTCCGCTACCAATAAGTGCATGCATACATAAACACCCGCATACACATAGAGTCCACGGTTCTTGCACGAATACACTGTCTTTCAAGCGGTGCTCTTCCTATCTCAGAGTAAGTGCACATGTATGTACATACATACATACGTGTACAGTGTAGAATATAGCAGCAGCTGTAAATGTAACGAGTTTACAGGGGCCACGACTTTTTATCGTCTGCACCTGGATTTACGCGAGCTCCGAGCTTTCGTCGTCTTCAATAATCGGTAGCTCATAATATGTCGATCGTCCAGTGATGACAGCTCTAAGATGCTACATTAAGGAAGCATTTGTTATCAGATTCTGCGGGATTATTATTAAATCTGGTTATGTATTTATAATATTTTAATTATGGCGCTCTCAAACTATTTCACTTTCAACATTTTCTATTGCAGGTGCATCGTATGTAATAGTCTAAGATTTTCTCACCTTCCTGCTCGCCATCTACTCTATTCAGTCTTTCCTCAACATTCCTTCATTTACTCTTGTCCTCTCGCCCTTCACCACTCCAATTTCACCACTCAACATTCTATCCCTACTCTTCACCCCACCAACTCAAATATGCCCTCCTCCTAACCCTCCTCTTCGCACCGCCTCAAATTTTATCCCAGTCCTCACACCTTCCTCAACCCCACTTCTACCCTCTTTGATATCCATATAACCCTCTCATACCTCATCTGCAAATTCCTTCTTGACATCTACCCATCACACACTTTTGATATTTTATTACGCTCTCAATGTACCTCATCCCTGTGATACCATCTAAGTCTTTCTCTCTTTCAAAAACATAGCGTTCTCTCATCTCTCTACTATTTTAACCGCTTTTCACGCCACTTTGGCTATCGTCACTTCCATGCTCCATCCTTCTTTTTGCCCTTTCATTATTTCTCGCCTTTAACCCGCTTTTGACCATTTCCTCTCACTACTTTCTCTGTTCCTCTCACTTATACTCTCCCGCTTTGATGTATTTCCTCCTCTCCATCCTATGAGAATTGTATTTTGACAATTGTTAGTGCCTCCTCTTAGATTCCCTCACACGTATCACCCTTCCCCTTGCACTGACTGACCCTCTCATCATCTTGCCAACATCTCGATCTGTCTCCTCTTATCCTCCTATCAGACACCCTATGTTCTTCCGAATCTCATCCCCTCTATCCTATCACGATCCTCTCCTTCGCGCCCCACCATCCTTCTCCGAAAATTAGCCTCTTCTCTTCCAATTCCTATACCATCCATTCCCATGTTCTCATTTATATATATACTCTTCAATCCTCCTTCACTGTCACAACCTCTCTTCCATTTATGCGCAACCCTTCCACCCGTCCAATTCTTTCAAAACTACGCTTTAAATATATTCTTGCATTATAACTATCTCGTTTTTCATTTTTAACTTTCTTACGGAAGGTGCTGATACAGGTTGTCGAAAAACAAATTTTCTTTTAATTAACTGCCCTTTTTCACTCATTTTGTGATATCTAGTGAGGGAAAATTTGACTATTTTTTTGGAAAAAAATGACATTTAGCGTTAGACCTTTCCACTGCCCTAAAGCGATATCAATTCAATAAATACTTTAATTTTCAAAGGCCCCCATGGAAATAAATTTCCTCAATAAAATACAATAAATATCAATAAAAAATGATTGTACAAAAAAACTCGACTTGAATCTACATTTTTTTGCTAGAATTCAGACGCCTTAGAGAAATTGTGCAATTAATTATAAATTTTTACATAAAATTGCTATTTTCACATATTGTAATCTATTGTATTTTATTGTGAAAATGTATTTCTACCAGGGAATATCGTGAAACTTTAAATTAGTGCTTCGCGTAATTTTCCCAAAAGGTCTTCTGTTAACAGGCTATGACGTAATTTATTTTTAAATCCTTTCGGAACTTGTTGAGTGTGTTGAGATTTACAATAAAAAAACTTGTAAAACAACTTCACCGCTAGTTTATCTTTTAATAAATGTATTTCCTAAATTATTTTTTTGTAGCAGTGGTTCGTGGAATTTCAGTTTTTATTTGTGTTTATACGCATGTAAAATATTTCTATATTGATATGTGAAAATAAACATGAAAAATTTGACATGCTGATCATGATGATGATAAAAAATGGATTTAAAATTATATCATTTTTATTCAGAAATTATGTACTCATTCTTATAATGGATACACAATAATATTAAATAATGAAGCAAGTCATGGAAATGAAGGTCAGAATAAAAGATTTGATAATTCTTTTTGAAACGTTTCGGTCACTGTTTTGGACCCTCATCAGTCAAAAAAAACATTTATTAAGTCTGGTACAAGATAAAAATCGAAGATAAAGTCAAAGTAAAAATCCAACAAAAAGCAAAACACATGATTTAAAATAAATAAAACATTAAGAGAAAACAAATAAAAAATATAAATAAATAACGGCGAAAGC
The DNA here is from genome assembly GCA_932195095.1 of Andricus curvator. Classification (NCBI taxonomy): domain Eukaryota; kingdom Metazoa; phylum Arthropoda; class Insecta; order Hymenoptera; family Cynipidae; genus Andricus; species Andricus curvator. The sequence goes on from CAKNYM010052593.1 coordinate 179,410, forward strand.
GAGGGCAAAAGCCCGACATCGCGCTTGGAGTGTGAAGACGAGTGAGTGAGCAACTTATTTGTTTTCTCTTAATGTTTTATTTATTTTAAATCATGTGTTTTGCTTTTTGTTGGATTTTTACTTTGACTTTATCTTCGATTTTTATCTTGTACCAGACTTAATAAATGTTTTTTTTTTGACTGATGAGGGTCCAAAACAATGACCGAAACGTTTCAAAAAGAATTATCAAATCTTTTATTCCGACCTTCATTTCCATGACTTGCTTCATTATTTAATACAAATAAAAGGTCGAGACTAAACGTACAACACAATAATATTGCAGAAATAAGACTTATGGAACCAAATATCTCTTAAATCTGGGTCATTATCACATATATTAATATCGAGCGCCCTTTTTTGTTAAGGATTTATCATACCCTGAAAATTACCCGATTTTCTTAAAAGAAAACTAATATTTAAGGTCTAGGCATGCAAAATTGAAAATATACTTTCCAAAATGAAATTTACTATTGCATTCTGATGATTTTTTGTTATCAAAGATAATAAAAATGAGAAAAATGAGGCAGTTTCATTTTTTTTTAGATCACTATGCTGGAATCTTTCCTTTGGTTGTATTGTCCTCGAAGGTTTCTCAAATTAAAGCTCTTGGCATTTAGATGTGCATTGAAAATAAAAATTTCCTATGTTTTGCTAATATTTATTTATTATCAAAAATTGAATGGTAAGAAAGATGAGAAAATTTCGTTTTTTAGACGACTATGCTGGAAGTTTTTCTGTTAGCCCGATTCCTTTCGGAGATGGCTCAATCTAAGGTATTGGCATGTATAGATGTACATAAAGGAAATCAAATTTGCTCTGTCATACTGGTGTTCTTTTCTTATCAAAAATTGAAAAATTAGGACATTTTATTTTTATCCCACCATGCTAAAAGTTTATATTTTAGTTCAATTTTCTTCCGGGATGTCTCAAATTGAAGGTTTTGTCATTTAGCTGTACATTAAAAAATTAAATGTTCTATGTCATAGTATTGCTTTTTTGTCGTCAGTGTTGAAAACATTAGAAAAATAAAAAAAATTTCAATTGTTAGATTACATTGTATATGTTCATTAAAAATTGAAAATTTTCTTTCTTTTAGTAATGTTTTTTTTATCAGCATGCGAAACATGTAAAAAAGTGAAGAAATTATACTTTTTGGACCACTATGTAGTTTTTTGTTGATAGTTTGTTAAAAACTACATAGTGGTCCAAAAAGTGTAATTTCTTCACATTTTTACATGTTTTGCCCGCTGATAAAAAAAACATTACTAAAAGAAAGAAAATTTTTATTTTTTATTATGCATGTGATGTTTTCTTTTACTAATTCCTTTTTTTAGTTTTATAACTATGATGGAAATTTATTTTGTATTTTGAAAGAAAAGGTTTCATCTAAAAACATGATATATTACATGGAAAAAATGTTTTTAAAAGTAAAGTATTACAAAGTTGACAATATTCTTCATAGTTTGAAGCAGAACAATTATGTCTTCCAATCGACATCCAACAGACTGCTGCTCTCCTTTTTACCTCTAACCCTTTCCCAACTGTAAAATTTTGAACTTTTGTATAGCTTGATCGTTAAAAAAGTAGATAAATATTTGTAATTGAATGAAACTTGAAGAATAAAAGAAGTGTGATTGTAAAGAAATCATAGGAAAATTGTTTAGATATGGAAATTATAACGGAAGAAGTACAATAGAAGAGAATTCGTGTGCCTTCTAACACCAGCTGATGTTGTATGATTATTTTTATATGCATCAATTTTTGCGTCGAACTGGAAGCTAGTATAATATAATATGTACCCTTTCAATTAATTTCCATCCATTAAGTACAAAGAGTATATATATACTTTGTTCCACCATTATTCTATATCATTGAACCACAGGTAAGTCACTCTGTAATTTATCACCATGCCAGGTAATATCTTAATACGAATCACTTATCGGTAGCTCTATGGATAAAGTAACTTAACCTATACCGGATGCATCCTCAGACTGGAATACTAAAGCAAAGTAATTAAGGCATGCAATCTGCGCACATCGTATGCGAGAATGATCCTTTTTGCATCCTTCCCCTTACCTTTTTCCCTCTCACATATTCCTATATATTTTCTCTTTTCGAGCGTACTGTAAGACTGGATGTAGGGAATTCTGAAGTGATGTGATAAATTAAACATTTTTTAAATCCTGAGTAAACATACGACTTTCAGCATCTTATACCCTAGAAAAAGTTCGAGCTTATCTTACAGGGTTTTCTAACAATAAATTATAGGAATTTTAACTTCCAATATCACTCACTTCGAAACGAACAAATGACAAGGTTTCCTCGCGCAGACTCTCTATGATGCAAATCATCCTATTAGCTTGAGTATATATCACGACTTGATTTTTTCTGTCTTTTCCATGGAGAAAGTCAAATTCCAAGAAAATGGAAACTCTATGCAATTAATCACCTCTAAAGCAGTGTCACTGTTTCTTATTGTATTCTTATTCTCACGGGCTTTTCATATTTTTTTGCGTCATCTTTGAGTGTGGCAATTTATGAAAGCATCGACAGAACTGCCTGCACACCATGGCGAACCAAAAATGCATTGAACAATTTATTTTCTACAATTTTCATGCATATTCCCTCTGAAATTTGTTCGAATCCACACAAAAATTAATGCATCTTTTGTGAACAAAATGAAGTTGGAACCTATTTCCCACAAGAAAAAAAGACGTTTCAGTTAATTTCATTCAGAATCATCAATATTAAGTGCATATAGTTGACTCCCAACATTTTCCATCAAAATTAGCCATAGAATATGAATCGAGGAAAACTTTTTGAATCTGAACCCCATAAGTCTGGTTTATATGGCCCAAAAAACCCATAAATGAAGAATTTTGTTGCGGTTTCTTTTAGTGAACATTGTTTTTATACATAAAATATCACCTTCTAGTGGTAATTTGATGTTAAAATTAATTGTTTAAACAATTGCTTAAATTAATAAATTTAATCTAATATTTAATAACTTGATAACTTTAATGACTCGATAACTAATATTATATTTAATAACTTTAATATTTAAAAACTTAAATTATTATCCACATTTTGTCCACTTTTCAATCAGTCAGGTAATAGTTTATTAAATTTAGTGAAAATAATTGTTTGAAAAATTTAGTGTTATTTTTAATAATATTTTCTTTGAATAATGCTACAAAGTTGCGCATTTTTCTTAAATTTTCAACTTTTTGTTCAATTTTCACTCATAGTGATGTAATAATTAGTGAAGTTCAACAAAAATTATTGTTTGAACAAATAATTATTATTTTTAACTATACTCTCCTATAGCAATGCTAGATATTTGCGGATTATTCTAAAAATGTCCACTATTTGTCCACTTTTCAATTAGTGTAAGGTAATAATTAATTAAGTTTAATCAAAATATTAGTTTCCACAATTTATTATTCTATTTTTCTGACATTCTCTTTGAATCATGTTGAAAAGTTGCATTTTTTCTGCTAAAATTTGTAACTTTTTGTCAATTTTTCAATTATCTTAGGTTATCTTCTTCTAACGTCATTCTAGAAAGTTACGGTTTCTTTGAAATTTTCCACTTTTTCTCCACTTTTCAATTAGAGTAGGGTAAAAATTATTTCAATGTAACAAATATAATTGTTAACAAAATCTCATATCCTTTTTAATAATATTCTTTTCCAGTAATGCTAGAAGGTTTCAGTTTTTTTTTCTGAAATTTTCAGCTTTCTATCCACTTTTCACTCACAGCGAGGTAATAATGATTGCAATTAAACGAACTTATTTGTTTAAATAATTTTTTATGACCATCTTTTCTTATATGAATGTTAGAAAGTTGGTTTCTACAATTTTTTATTTGCTTTGGCTTTCAGGTCATAAACATTATGAATATAGATCAGAGAGAATATTTTTTTAAACAATCTCTTTCTTTTTTTTGATACATTTTTTGAGAATAGAAAGTGATATTTGAAATATTCTTCAAATTTTCTATGTGAATTATACTGAATGCAACCTTTTCTTGAAGTTGCTACTGAAAGCCTTTTTATTTATAATAACATTTTTAAAACAGCAAACTTATCCCGTATGACATGAAATACTAATTAGAAAATATATTTTGTTAATAAATGAAAAATTTAAAGCATTTTCGGGTTTCAATCGTGTGCAAAACTACGAATCTTGCCGACATTTCGTGAACAGTGATGTTGTTCTTATATGTATTCTCTACAATGCCTGTGATTGGCCAGAGCGCCCCATGATGGGGACTAGTCGAACTTCATTGGCCAATCAAGTCTTTCAAAAAAAAACCCGGGAGGACGAAAAGCCAAATCGGAACGGTATTATATCCATTATCCCTATTGATGTTATTAGGGTGTTTCAGGATTTTGATTGCTTCCTTATGTTTTCTTGGGAAAATATTGTACGTTTTTGCGATGACGGTTATTTTGTCAAATAAAATTCTATGTCCTGTTTCGATATGATGCTCAGCTATTGCTGATTTCGTGAAATGTTTTAGCCTGACCTCACTCTCATTTTCCTTTACACGTTGGCTCACCGCCATCCCGGTTTCTCCAATATAGACTTTGCCACACGAGCAAGGGTTTTATATACTCCCGGATCACTGAGAGGCGCCTTTTTATCTTTAGGGTTTATTGAAAGTTGTCCTATTTTCTCAGGTGGTTTAAATATGGTTTGGATGTTGTGTTTGTTGAGAATTCTTCCTATTTGTTCTGTGATACCTTGAATGTAGGGTAGGATGGTGGTCGTTTTTCTCTCTCTTTCTTTAGTAGGTTGTGTTGACTTGTTTTTTCTTTTTAGTGTATTTTCTTATTGCTTTATCAATTAGTTTGTTTGTGTAATCGTTTTGTATTAGGATTTGTTTAACATTTTGTACTTCCTTTTGTAAGTTATCTTTATCTGTTATGGAGACAGCTCTGTATACGAGGAAGTTGATGACCGATTGCTTTCGAGATGGGTGGTTTTCTGTAAACTTTATGTCCTAATGTATTATCAGATCTTTTGTAAACTAGTACGTCCAAGAAAGGCAATTCTCCGTTTTGTTCAATTTCCATGGCGAACTAGATATTAGGGTGTAATTAATTGATGAAATCGAAGAACTTGTGTAGTTCATCTAGTCCATGTCTCCAGATAACAAAAGTGTCGTCAACGTAACGGCACCAAAATTCCGGTTCAAGATCCCATTGCTGCTCCTGAGATTTGTTCGTAGAATTGGTTATTGAAAGAGAAGTAGGTATTATGGAGACAGTATTCTATCAAAGGTGTGAGATAGGACGGGAAGTTTGCAAAGGATTTAATAATATCGTTTGTATCAGAGATTGGTACTTTCGTAAAGAGAGATACTACGTCGAAACTCACTAGGATGTCTTGGGGTTGAATGTGAATCTGTTGTATCTTTCTGATGAAGTCAAAAGAGTTTTGGACGTGCGTGATAGAGTTTCCTGTGAAAGGATTCAGTTCTTTGGCGAGAAAGCGTGCTAGGTTCTAAGTTGGTTAGTTCATTGCACTGAAAATCGGTCTGAGTGGAATGTTGTTTTTGTGCATTTTTGGGAGTCCGTAAAGTTTTGGAGAGATGGGATTAGTAGGTATTAATTTAGATATTGTTTCGCTGTCAAGTTTTGAGTCTTTTAGAAGGGCTTTTGTTGTGCTGACTATTGTTTTTGTGGGGTCTTTTTTAAGTTTTTCATATGTATCGTCAGTCAGAAGGTCCATGATTTTGTTGTTATAGTCTTCTTTATTCGTTATTACTTTTGGGTTGCCTTTGTCTGCGGGCAATAATATGATGTCTTCATTCTGATTGAGTTCTCTTATTGCTGTTTCTTCTTGTTTTGTTAAGTTTGAGGAAGGAAGTTGGGCTTGGCGTAAGATGTTGGCCGTCCTACGCCGTATGTAATTCGCTTTTTCGGGTGAAAGGGTAAATATTGTGGATTCCAAATTACAGACGATTTCTTCTTTCGGGGTTTTGGAGGGAGCTACTGCAAAATTATATCCTTTAGATATGGCTGAAATCATTTCATTGCTGAGAGGATGGTTAGAGATGTTTTTTACTGTGTTAGTTAATGCTGCGTGCCTTACTGGAAGTAATTTGTCAAATTTTATTTTTTGTTTTTGAGTGGCAAGATCTTTAATCAGTTGAGATTGGTAAAATTGTATGCGGTCCACTGTAGACCAAATCTCAACTCTGAGAGTGTTTGATAGGAGAAGGTGAAGTTTTAATAGTTTTTTGGAGGTAATATGCAAGACAAATTTGGTATGTTGTATTCTTTCTTTCATACGAAGCAAACTTGTTTTATGTAGAATTGATTTGGATGAAGATGCTCCCAAATGGTTTTTCAACTGTAAGAATTTTGGGACGATGTTATTGTCCCTACACCGTATTCAGAAAGCTATAGATGTTAGTAGCTTAGCTTGAGAAGACCTGACCTTACTAAAAGTGTTAGTTTTACTAAGAAAGCTCTCCCCGTAGAGTTCTTTAATAATTGATTTAATGATTTCACGATGATTCATTATGTTCATTTGATTCATGTATGTCCCGCCGGGGGGGGGGCATACATGAAAATTTGAAGAAAAAAGTGTAGGACCACCCTAATGCACACTTATCAGAGTGCTTCATTCCATAAGGCAAAAAACGATTTTCAAATTTAAACAAGCCCACTACTATCTTTTCTATTAAAAAATTGTTCAAACAAAACAAATTAAAATCAGATATGACTTAGAGGTCCCCTATTTGAGTTTTGACTTTTTAATTGATTTTTTGTTGTTTTTATTTTGGCAATTTTTTGAGAATGCATGTATTGAATTTTGATACATGTAGAATTATGTACTTTTACATTACCATCATTTTGCAGATTTCAAAATTATATTTTTTAGCGCAACCACTTGCCATAAGGAAGCAAGTGTACCAACTTCTTATCAATGATATTCCTAATGCCCAGTTTCACATAGTAAGTACACCATCCCGGCGAGATTTTTTATTCTTATGGCTGTTTCAACATTTAAATTGGTACGGGAACTTGTGATGTTTTACCGCGATAAAAGCTTCGCGGTGGTCTGCAATTTAGCAGAGATTATATATTATAAATCTGATGTGAGGTTATAAGGTACTTCGATTTACTTTTCAAGCACTTTAGATGTAGTTGCTATCGGTCTGTTAAAGAGAAAATTGAACGACATTCAATTTCTCAATCAAATAGCAGTTTAATGGCTAGCAATAATTAGCGTGGTCATTATCGCAAATTGATCTTACTCAGTTTGTAAAAAAGAAACATCAAAACTCGAATAACTAAAAAGTATTTTTTTTTAGAGGTTATAGTTTTTGATTAACAATGTGAAAGTAGAATTTTAATAGTTATTACTAAAATACTTGGTCCAACTAATAACTTTTCTTAGTGCAATTATAATATAAGGAAAGCAAGCTAAGTCGACTACTTTGCTGATGTGCAGACCCGTTTATTTACTTTTTTTTAAATAAAAATATCTGATGCAGGTGCTGATGTTTTTTAATTGCGCCAAGGATGCGACTTTCTGAAAAAGAACGAAGGATATTACAATTTAAAAAGAAACAGAGTCGCACTAAATGTTCATTTTCTCAGAATGGACTATTTCTTTGTATCAAGCGTTTATTATTCTTATTCTGTGTCCCCATATCTCGAAGGCGAGTTTTTATTTTTGTAGAAAATTGAGAATTTGGTTTTTAAAGGCTACCATAAGCGAATTTTCAAAACGTGTGAAAGAGTAACCTCGAAATTCTTGGACGATTTACTCGGAACTGGCCAACTTGTTTAGATCAATATCTATATCTCGGGAGTAAGTTTCTCTTTTTTATTTAGGCTGAAGACAACGTTTTTTATCGAAAATCGCAGCCGAGTCTGCTCCAAGTTAAGCTTAGCGTTACTTTGAGATTGTCAACTTCCACATTTATTTCCGCTAAACTCGATAACTTTTTATAATCAAACTTTGTTGTCCTTTATTCAGCAACACTTAAGTTCAGAAGTGGACTTTCGATCTTTGAACGATGCTTTTCAATTTACAGAATGTTCTTTCGCTCTCCTGAAAAATTACGATTTTGTTGGTTGTCTAGTTCTGTACTACTGAAATGCGATGAACAATTGGGCAATTCGGCTCAAGACTCAGAAATAGAAGACATTTAAATTTTTCAGAATAGTCACGCATTATAGTTAAATAAATTGATTGAATTGAATGAAAACTAAATCGAAAGTATACATTGCGACATTTTCTAAATTGTATATAGCTTCAAATCATTTTAATTTTCGCAAAATGAAAGTTATTTCAAGTCATTTTCAATGAAAAATTTTATTTTTTTATATTTTCACAAAATTGGTTCTACACAACAAAAAAATAGTTTTTCAACAAACTTGACTATGTAAAAAAGTAGGTGTACATATTGTACATACATATATACATTCGGTTACGGTTCCTTTGGAATCTAACCGAAAGCATATGACAAGGCCACCGGGCGCGACCTCGGGTTGCGGATAGAGGTTCCCTGTACCAAGGTTTTCTGCTTAATATGGTTACAATAACTAATAAGCAGTAGCGGACAATTGTCTAAGGATGGTGCTGAAGGAACAACCCCCAAACGGAGGCGTAACAACCGTGCCTGAAGATGAATGTCACCTGGGTGAGGTGACTTAAACGGTGACTCTGGGATACCGGGCGACTTCTCAAAGTATGCAGCCTTATCTTTGCATGAGGGGCTCTACAACGATAAACGAACCCTTTTCCTAGCGGCTCGTAGTAGCACCAATGACACCAACAAACCACCAAAAAAAGTTGTAGATGCGGTTCGAAATGATCGAACGCGCAGAGCCTCAGTAGGTTTCGTAACACTATTTGCAGAATTAAGCTGCCCACCTATCGCAAACTGGAAATTAACGCAGAGCACTTCCCACCCGCTGCATGAACAAGCCGCAGACGAAGAGAAGGAAGCGACATTGAGACCAACCGCAGAAAGCAGGCACCCCCTCAGCGATGATAGCGATTTCAGAATAAGGAGGAACATTTACATTCAGGTTTCTCCTAAGCCCCAAGATCTGGCTGAAATGGATGCCCCCCTTCGTTAGGATATCTCGGAGGAGTATGACCTCTGGACTGTCAATTGTTTAGTTTATAGTTTGGCGAGAGCTTTGGATGATTTAAATCGAAGGCTAAAACCGACGATGGATCAGAAGATCAAAAGATGCTAGCACCCACTAGTCAAGAAGGTTGGCTGGGCAAGGGAGAATGCGCCCCGTGTTCAGTATGTGATTGACCTTATAACATCTGGTAGGCCGTTCACGGAAAGGTTTCGAAAGTTCACCGGCGAACTGAGGATCTAGCTTCACACACTGGGCAAGTCAAAGGATGGGTCAAGAGGTGGGTCAGGAAGAATCAACAGTTTCTCGCTGACCCAGAGCGTCTATCAGCGATCTCCCCTTCCTGTCAAAAATCCCCCCAAGCCCGACAAGGAAATGACTTGTTGGAGAGAGGTATGCAAGATCCCGAAAACACTGGAATTAAAGGACAACACTAAAAGTATCATCCGCTTCAAGGAGCTTTGCGACAACCGCATAACACCTGAGGAGGTATGTCCATCAATCACTGCCGAAGTGGTGAAAAAATCACTTAAGCGCAAGAAATACTTCTTCACTGCAGGACCAGATGGTATCTAGAACTTCTGGTGTAAGAAGTTTACTTCTACACACCAAAATTTGGCCTGCATCTTCGCCTCATATTTAATATCAGAGACGCCCATTCCGAAGTGGCTGGTGTTAGAATGCACTATACTTCTACTGAAGAAAGGCGACTTGTTAAACGAAGAGAACTATAAGCCAATAACTTGTTTGAACACGCTGTATAAGATATTTACAGTTATCCTAAACGACAGGATTGTTCGAACTATTGGGCCTGTGCGGAGAGATATGTACGAATAACGTAGTTAAAAACAGGTGTAGCAAGCTGCCAAAGAATTCTGCTAATTGACAGGTACGTCTGCAAAGACTCAGAAACCCACCAGCGTCCTGTCGATGGCCTGGATTGACTACCGGAAAGCTTTCAATTCAACGTCTCATATACTTATTGTCTGTCTGTTGGAAAGCTTGAAGGTTTATCTACACATAGTTAGATGCATAGAGAAATTGATGTCGCTTTAGAAAACTAGATTTATTATCTCATTTGGAAATTATCGTGTGACAACGAATAGTGCCACCTTCCAGAGGGGCGCCTTCCAGGGCAACACCATAAACCTCTATTCTTTTGAATCACACTTCTGCCACTTTCACTCGCACTACGCATTTCTCTAGGGTACCTCTGCGGCGTCAAAAATCATCACAAGCATGAGGTGACTCATGTACATAATATGGATGACCTGAAGATCTATAGTTCTAGTTCAAAGCAACTTCAGAGTGCTCTTAATATATTCAAGGGTTCTACAGGACACTGAGATTGTGACTATGAGTTTTATTAGGCATCTTAATACTGGAGAAACCGATACATTCATAGGCGTGCCTCGGAGCCACATTCAGGACATAATATCAGTGAAGGAGTCTCTCCGAAGCAGATACAAGCGTTTTGTTCGACAGATTTGGTCTTCCAATCTGTCGGCGTTGAACAAGGTATTTGCGACTGAAATTATTTCCGTCCCGTTTCTACTCTACTCGTTTGAGGTAGTTCCATGCGCGAAGCACGAGCTTGCAGCCCTTGATATCGCCACGCATAAGATCATGCATATAAATTCATGCTTTTTGCGATTATACATACAAAGCCATCAAGGTGGGCGTGGAATGTCCAATGTCTTCATAACCGAGTTTTTCTAGGTACAGCTTACATTGTTGCAACTGTAAGAGATCCTTTCCTAAAAATGGTCGGGAAACACGAGATAATTGGTAAAGGAGCATTCCTTTACAAAGCCGCAGAGCAGGCGGCCGAGACCCTTGGCCTCAATTTCAACATTAAGAGTGAGAAAAGTGCATTACACCTTCTAGATGCCTTACTTCTAAAAGCCCAAGTTAAGAAAGCAGAGGCTGAAAAATTCCGCCAACAGCTTCTCGACAAGAAAAAGGTACAGAGAGTTTCAGTTTCGCGTGATAGGACAGTGTCATTTCCACTATAATATACCATGACCGCGTTTTACGTCAAAAAATTTCCAGCGATAGGTGCAGAGCGTGTCATGCACACACTGAGTACCTAGAACACATACTATCCAGGTGTCCTCATCACGCAGGAACTACATATCTCCACAAACGTAATGCAGCCCTCAGAGTGCTTTACTACCATTTTTGACCATCTTACGGTTTTGACCAAGACCCTGCCCTACCGAACGCTTCGAGAGAGATAGAGTCAATTGTCCAAAACGAAAAGTGCCAAATATTCCTCTACTACGATTTTGGGACAGCAGTCTCCATTGCACACTCGAGACCTGATATCGTGTTCCAGGACGTCGAAAAACGAATTATATGCGTGATTAAATTCTCGACTTTAGCCGACTACAGCATCACCGCTAAGGAGAAGGGAAAGGAGAATATGTAAAGGAGGTATCAAGACCTTAAAATGAAGCTGAGGCAGCTGTACCCAAAATATTCGGTTAAAATAATTGCCCAGCTTCTCCGCTGCTTCGTACAGAAATGCTCCTTTGCCCATTTCTTCGTGTTCCCTGACCATTTCAAGAAGAGGGTCTCGTCCGTTTGCAACTATGTGAGTTGTACCCAGAATGATCCTGTTGTGAAGACATGCAAGATTTGATATTCTGCGACCACCTTGGCGGCGTGAGATGTAAAGTCGCGGAACAGAAGTCTTGAGGTCATGCTTTTGTTTATGTGCAAAACCTTTCGCGTCCCGATATCAAGGCATCTGAGCCCGTCCTTCGTCCATGCAACCACTCCAAATGAATAGATTACTACCGGGACGGCAAGCATGTTTATCGCAGATACTTTGTTCCTTGACGACAGTTCGGAAGACCAAATCCGTCGAATGAGACGTTTGTATCTACATCGGAGAGTATCCTTTATAGATGTCACGTCCTGAATGCGGCTCTGTGGCATGCCCAGGTATGTATAGGTCACTCCAGCGCTAAGGTGTCGTATAGCGCTTTTGTCGACGAGCTCAGGGTCTTCGTGGATGCCATTAAGTTTTCCTTTCTTCAAATAAACCTTGGCGCATTTTTCTAATCTGAACTCCATTCCAATCTCTTGAGTGTATTTCTCGACAGTCCCTAGAGCTAGATGTAGTTTCTCTTCACTTTCAGCATAAATTTTAAGATCATCCATGTAAAATACATGAATGACCTTATGCTTTCGATTTCCAGGTTAACCGCGGAAGTACCCTTCGGAATGACGTAGTGCGAGAGATATTGGCAATAATGTGAGGCAAAAGAGGAGAGGGCTCATGGTGTCGCCCTGAAAGACACCTCTCTGAAAGGTGACGCTGTTAGTTGTCACACGATGTTTTCCAGATGAGATAGTAAATCTGGTTTTCCAAAGCGGCATCAATCTCTCTATGCACCTCACGATGTGTGGATGAACCTTTAGGCTTTCCAACAGATAAATGATAAGTCTGTGGGTGGTTGAATCGAAAGCTTTCTGGTAATCAATCCGGGCAATCGATAGGTAGCGCTGATAGAATCTTTGGAGACACATCTATCGATGAGCAGGTTCTCCCGGAATCCTTTCTTTGATCCGCGTTGTTTGTATATCTCTCGCCACGCAGGTCCAATTGTGCGAACAATCCTATCATTCATGATCGTTGTGAAGATGTTTACCAGCGTGTTCAGCCAAGTTATTGGCCTGTAATTCTTGGGGTCAGCTAAGTTGCCCATCTTCGGCAGGAGCACTGTGCGCCCTTCCACCAACTACTCCGGAATAGGCTCTGCCGACTTTAGATATGAGGTGAAAATGTGGGCCAGATGTTGGTGGGTTTAAGGAAACTTCTTCCACCACAAAATTCTTGCTCCCATCTGGTCCCGGCGCGGAATAGTTCTTCATGCCTCTTAAAACTTGTTTCACCTCCTCGGTGGTGATAGGCAGGCATTCCTTCTCAGGTGTTATGAGGGCATTGCACATCTCCTGGAAGCTATTGATGTTCTTTATGTTTTCTTCCAGTCGATGCTGAACTTCGAAAACTTCTCGCCAAAATGCTTCGACCTCCTCCGGTTTGGGCGGGTGGTCGAAAGTAACTGGAGGATCTTAGAAGAGTCGAGATGGGTCAGAGAAAAATTGATCATTTTCTCTGAGCCACCTTTCTCTCTGCTTTAGATTTCTCCTAGCGTCAGATAATATCTGTATTCTGTCAACAATATGCTGCCTGATGGTCAGCAGCTTTGACTTGTTGAGTGTGTGATGACGGATCCGCAGTTCGCGCGCGAACCGTCGAACCTTAGCAGTGAAATTCCTGCCAGATGTTATAAAGTCAATCACACGCTAAATGCGGGACGCTTACTGCCTTGTCCAGCCTATCATCGTGCTGAGTTGATGCATTCTCCTTTTGGTGTTATGATTAACTGTTGGTTTTCTTTTACGGTTATCATCTTCCAAAACTCTTTCTGCATTATACGCGCTACAATTGATGGTCCAGAGGTTGGACTCTTCGATAAAATTTCCACGAAGCTCTTCATCCAGTTCAGCCAGATCTTTAGACTTGAGAGAAACCTGAATGTTCATGTTTCTCCGGGTCCTGAAGCATCGCTTGTCCTCTATTAGAAGCCTGTCTGCGGTTGGTCTCAGTGTCGCCTCTCTTTTTCTGTAGTCTGCTTGTTGTGGCTGCGGTTGAGTAGGCGCTCCGCTTATATAACCCCTTTTCCGGATTTCCTCGGCACGGTTTCGCAGTCTTTTTTGCGAATAATGCGAGAGCTCTGGGTGTTTCTCACACCACAGAGCATGCAGTTGCGCCATATGACCTTTTTGTTCAGGGGCCATACTGGTATCATATCACTCCAGCAGGTCGTCCCTGAGTTGATGCGTCCGTTCAAAAGTATTTAGATCCTGCCGGTCCATCACATTCACTCCGTCTAGACTGGATCCCACAACTCTAGGGTAGTCGGCACTGTTGTTCCCACGATCAGCTAGGGAAAATGGTTCGTCCATCCTTGTAGAGCCCCGCATGCAAGGATAAGGCTGCATACTCTGAGAGGTCTCCCGGTATCCCAGTCACCATTTGAGACACCTCACCCAGGTGCCATTCAGCTTTTGGCACGGTTGTTACGCCTCCGCTTAAGAGTTATTCCTTCGGAAATATCCCTGGACAATTGTCCGTGACTGCTTATTAATTATTGTAACCATATTCAGCAGAAACCCTTGGTACATGGACCCTCTATCCGCAACCCGAGGACGCGTTCGGTGGCTTTGTCATAGGCCCTACTATAATATATTATTATTATTACTTACTTACTATGTACTGAAAGGTACTTACTATGCTGAAATCTTTTCTTTTTGTCCAATTGTCTTCGAAGATAGCTAAAATTGAAGGTCTGAGCATGTCGATTGTTTATTAAGATATAAAATTTGCTATGACAGCAATATGATCAATTAAATTTCAAAGTTTTATTGTTGAAAGTGCGTAGAAAAAAGGAACTATATGGACAAATTTTGAATCAACTGAAAACACATAAAAAGGTCTTACTTTTTTTAAATCTTTATTTCATAGTGCGTGTTCTCCATTTATTGTACTTTTTGTTCCGTCAAAAAATCATATTTTTACACCATTTACAAACGTTATATGTACATTTTTAATAGCTATTAATGATTATATAATTGTTTTGTAAATGGATGAATTATAGCAATACCATCGCAGAAAAATCCATATTCATGTAAATGCACAGCACATGGCGACTTTAAAGATTTAGCAGCTGCTATGGGCAAGTAAATTTATTTCTGTAAAGATTCAATGAAAATTATAGGTTTTTATAAAAAAAATCTGATTGATCGTGAGGGATTAATTGGTAATTTTCTTAAACGCATTTTTAAACTTGAATGCTTATCACATTATCTACTCTTCTATATCAGATTTGTCTAATATCAGAGAAGTAATAAATTGAAATACTTTATAGGTAACCAACCAATGTTAGGCAACTCTACAACTACAAGATATGCAACAATTATATTTAAATTGAAAACTTTGTGGAGAATTTATTTTCTGAGTAGCAAGATTTAAATACCCACAAAACTAGAAATATTTATAACTATCAATCTGATATTTCTATGATAATATTAAGTAACTAGCTTTTTAAATGATGAGGTTTATGATACCTTAGAGATTATCCGATTTTCTTCGAAAACGGCTCAAATTGAAGTTCTTGACATGTAGATGTGCATTAAAAAAATAAAATTTGTAGTCATACTAATATTTTTCCATATAAAAAATTGAAGAATAAGAAAAATATGCTGGAATAATTTCTGTTAGTCGGGATTTTTTTTAATGGCCCAAATGAAAGGTCTCGGCTTGTACATATGCATTGGAAAATAAAATTTTCTATGTCATAGTATTGCTTTTTTATTATTAGTATGTAAAAAATTATAATGAAGTATATGTGTAGTGATGTTTTCTTTGTAATCAGAAGTTGCAAAATAATAAAAATGAAGCAACTGTGTTTTTGAACCACTATAAGGTAAGAGCACCTACTCTTGGGACCTTAGCCCAATTTATTTCATTTTAGATAAATATTTGATTGCATTAGATAATTAATATATGCATTACATGTAAAAATGATAGTATAGATTAATTGAGGCAAAACATGCTGAAAAAATGTATTATCTGTGTAATTAGAGAAGAGTCTCAACAGTTGGGGGGCGGGGGGGCAAGAATTGGTTTTCTTATCCTTTATGCTGGAACTTTCTCTATTAGTCCAATTTTCTTCGGGGATGGCTCAAATTTAGGACCTTGACATTCAGATGTGAATTGAAAAATAAAATTTGGCAAATGATATTAATTTTTTTTGTCATTAAACATTGAAACATAAGGAAATTTGATTTTTTTAGCCCACTATGCTGGAATCATTTCTTAAGTTGGATTGTCTTTGAAGGTGGCTGAAAATATAGGTCTTGTTATGTTGATGTTCATTAAAAAATAAAAAATTGTATCTGAGAGTGATTTCTTCTTTATTATAAAAAGTTGTAAAATAAGAAAAATTAAGAAATTTCTTTTTCAGACTATGGTGGAAGCTTTCCTATTAGATGTGAATTGAGATATAAAATTTGGTAAGTGATACTGATGTATTTTTTTTATTAAGGATTGAAAAATGAGGAAATAAAATTTCTTAGACCAATATACTGGAATCTTTTCTTTTAGTTCGATTGTCTTCGAAGATGACTGAAATTGAAGGTCTTGGCATGTAGGTATGCATTAAAAAATAGAATTTTCTATGTCATAATGATGTTTTCCTTGCCATCAGAAGTTGAAGAATAAGAAAAATTGAGAAATTTTGTTTTTAAACTATGCTGGAAGCTTTTATATTTGTCCGTTTTCTTTGCGGATGTTTCAAATTGAAGGTATTGACAATTATATGTAATTAAAGAGTGAAAAATGAGGAAATTTCATTTTAATAACTACTATGCTGGAATCTTTCCTTTTTGTCCAATTGTTTTCGAAGATAGCTAAAATTGAAGGTTTGAGCATGTAGATTGTTTATTAAAATATAAAATTTGCTATTTTAATGTGTTTAATATTTTCTTTTTCCAGTTTTATAATTATAACGAAGAAATATTTCTAAATTTGTAAGAAAAGGTTTCATACATAAAAGCATGAGATTTAACATGTAAAAAATGTTTTTAAAAGTCAAGTGTTATAAAGATAAAAAAAATTTTGAGTTTAACACGGATACATGTTTTCTATTCGGAATCCAAAAGATTGTGACTGTCTAGTTTCCCTCTAACGTTAAAGCCTTAAAAAATGAAGATAAATATTTCTAATGGCTTGACAAGTGAAAGGAGTTTAATTGTTAGAAAATCTAGGGAAATTGTTTAGATTTGAAAATTGTAACGGGAGAAGCACGAGAAAAAATATAATTCCTTAGCCTCTTAACACTAGCTAATGTTGTATGAGCATTTTTATGGGCACGAATTTTTTTTCGCAACTGGAAAATAGTTTTTCCTTATTTGACATTTCAACCTGTAATTTAAAATTATTGTTGAAAAATATTTATGACAATCGGAGAAAAATATGATCTTTGTTTAAAAATGAAATTTAAGCTCCGCATAATTCTTTAGCACTGTCTAGTATTACGGAATTTTCTGTACTGGGAATGGGTCACTTAAACATTTTTCTATAATTTTCTATATTTTGTGTACTAAGATTTCTTGAAAAAATTTTTACAATAATTTCATGAAACCAGTTAATTTAAAATTGAAGAAAACATATGGTTAACAAACAAAAGTAAACGCTGCCAATGTAGAGACCTGATTTAAAACATAAAAATTGAGAAACGTGAAAATTCAAATTCCTGCAGAATATGTCACTTATTTTCTGAATGACTTGGCAGATATTTATAATAAAAAATAAATAAAAAATGAAAAGAGAATAATATGTATCATAACGACATATATAGCCGCAAGAAACGGTCGTTCCGTTTACCGTCCCTGCAGTAAATCGGGATCATGCAAACTGGATATTTAATTAGTCGCCATAATTCAGCGCATTATGAAATGTAGGCTTGTGCTGAAACTTCGCTTTTCAGTTTCAAATACAGCCACTTGTCACCCGCGTAGAAATTAATTGGTACTGGATTACTAATGAAAAGCAAAATTGTCTTTCGATTTCATTTATAAAAGGAACTTCAACTTGCGGAAGTGCATATAAGAAAAACTTCCTCGTACTTAATACAGTTGCCTTAATTTATTACAATCCTCATTATAAATTTCTTAATTAGTACCATATTCACTTACCAGAAGGTCTTAATCCTTCTTGAATTAGCAGACATTTAAAATAAATTCAGATGATCTTTTAAATCGATAAAATAATTTGTAACAGCTTGAATAGTTTACATTTATTAATTACTTACATAAAAAGCGCAGAGCGATAACATATTTTTTTGTAACATTTATACGGAAATTTCGACTGTAATTATTTTAATAAGTACTCTCGTAAATTAGGCAGATTTTTCTTCCTCCGAGTTCAAAATGTAATGTAGCTAATAAACTATTTGCCTGCCTTTCATTTACCCACGTTCATTATTATATATTGCTCATAATGGCCTGTTCAGGCAATATATGCACGCGAAAAATCGTATTTTCATATGAGACCTCTGACTCCTATGGTATTTGCGAAATTTCAATTTTTTAATACAGACTTCACGAGAAGGAAGAAACCTGCATCGCAATATCAGTAAAATTTTGAAATTATAAATCGTAAACACCTGTTTATTATAACAGACACGGTATTAAATTTCGAAGTAATGCCGATTCCGGGTTAACCGAGCGTGGTATCGTTCTTCTCGCGTTGTGATTAGCGTCAGGACCGTTAATCCTAGAGTAGCAAAATAAGACGCACTTCATATACATACACCAGTAACGTACTTACATTAGGTTTATATTCAAGTTTTAAACAAAAAAATTACAAATAGCATACATCAGAATAATCTCTTTCGTAAAGTGTTCAGTTAAATCCAGGGCCGGCGAACCTTATGTTTAAAATCATTATTTAGATTTAAAAACCTAATTCTATAGTCGTTCAATTTTTAGGTCTTAAAATCAAATCTATTCAATTTTTGAAGCTTATGTTTAAAAGCTATGATTTGTTAATCTCTCACCAATTACCTGTTTGATTCAGAAAAAACTTTTAGAATTTTTAAATGTACAGAGGCAAAATTTTCAAATTATATGGTATAATCAAAACTAAAAATTTTTCAGAGTGACCGTTGGTTATGTAGAACCTCGAAACCAAGGAAAAGTCAGGGAATTTCTATAAGAGGCACTTAAAAAAATTTCCGAGGAAAATAAATTCTAAATTTTAGAATTAAAATTGTTTTATTTTGCTTATAAAACATTCTATGTTAAAACTGTTAAGAAATTAAGTTTCTGGTCCTTGAATATTAATGGTCAGGTCAAATGAGAAATTGGTCAGAGAAACATATATTTTTTGCAGTTTCTTCAACAATTCAACCATTTTTTGTTAAAAATGCAACAGTTTGGTTGAAAATTAATCTTCTTTGGTTGAGGATTGAACTACTTGGTTATAGGTAAACCCAGTTTGTTAAAAAATCATTTTTTTGTTCAAGATTTATCATTTAAGTTGAAAACTTAACTGTTCCAGTTGAAGAATCATCATTTTATATTAGTTGAAAATTCATCTCTTTGGTTGAAAGTTCAATTACATTGTTCAAAATTGTTTTTTTTTTAACTAAAAATTTAAGTACTTGGGAGAATATAACTTTTTTATTTTTTGACTGAAAATTGATCATTTTTAGTTCGAAATAATATATATAATATAATATATAATACTCTTTTGGTAGAAATTTAATATTTTTTTGTGAAAAATTAAAAAATTAGATTTTTTCTTGAGAGTTTATCTTCTTTGTTTTAATATTCCACTATTTGCTTAAAAATTTAACTTGTTAGCTCAAAATGCAATTATTTTTTTGAAAATTCAACTCTTTGGTTGAAGATTGAACTATTTTGATGAAAAACCTTGTTTTTGTTGTTCTTGAAATATTAACTGTTACATGTTTCCACGGGAATTAATACTTTCGCTGAAAATTTAAGGTTTCGGGTTGAAAATTCAACTTTTTCCTAAAAAATCAATCTTTTTGGCTTGAACATTTAACTACTTGGTTAAAAATGAAACTGTTTATAGTTAAAGTTTCATCTTTTTTGTTCAAAAATTCGACCATGTGGTTTAAAACTCAAGAATTTGGTTAAAAATTTAACTATTTTGTTGAAAACATTATTTTTTGGAAAAATTTAACTATTTTGTTAATAAGTATTCTTTTTTGATCGAATATTTTTGTTGAAAATACGTCATTTTGGATTGAAAATTAATGTCTTATGGTAGAAAATTCTTATTTGTGGTTGAAATAAATAATTAAAATTGAAATTATCAAATTTGTATCCTTTACACTTACAAATCGGAAAAATGTTGAATTATCCCGGTGCCATTCGCCTTAATTATCATACCAATAATTAAAAGTCTAGTTAAAAGTAAAATAAGACATATAAGATAAAATAAAGAAATAGTATTTCTTATTCCGAGAAAATGTTCGGCTGGCCGAAAAAAATTTTGGTTGTCCTAACTAAATATTTTTATTTCTATAGATTCATTGGACCATTTGGTTGATCCAACCAAAAAGTTTGCTCTGCTCAACAAAATTAATTTGTGGGCGCAACAAAATATTTTGTTTTCTTGAACAATATTTTTTTGTAGAATTACCCATATTTTTGTAAAAGCAATACAATGATTTGGTTGAGGTAGCAATATGGATTTTCAAAGGGTAATTTTTATTTTGTATAGACATAATAAAATATCTCACTTATGCGAGAAAACGGTAAAGAGAGAAAAATGAATTGATTCAATAAAATTCGTTCAACTTGCAAAGACTTTGCTTAATTAATCGCATTCGAATTCCATCAGGAGGATTCATATGTGCATACTATAGGAAATTCCGTACAGGCGTATAATGATTTTCCTAAAATGAATTTCTTATAATCTTCTGGCGATTCTAGAAAATTCAGTATAAAAAATTACTATAAGAAACTCAGTATAAAAATAAATAACGTTGAATATTAAAAAATTGACGCAAGCAATAAAGAAACTACAAACGAATTATTGACTTATTTACCTAACTTAGGATTTCGAATTATTTAATGGAATTTAAAAAATATCAAGGAATATCAAAAAATTCTGTAGGACTTTCAAAGATTTCTAGGGATTGCAAAGAATTTCACAAGATTTAAGGGATTTTATAGGACAAATGATTATTTAAAAAGTTTTGCGGGATTCCAGGCAATTTTTTTAAGATTTCATAGAATTTCAAGAGACTTGACAAATTTCAAAAAATTTTGTAGAATGTCTAAAGATTTGAAGCTTCAATTTAAGGAATTTCTAGAAAACAGTGGAAAGTTAAAGGAAATTAAATGAAATTTCAAGGAATTTTTGCGACTCCAAACATTTCAAGAGATTTTAAAGCATTTCAAGGACTTTCACAGGATTTAAAGGATTTTATTCAATCTCCAAGGATTTAAAAGATTTCTAAAGATTTGAACGGGTTTCTTTTTAGAGCACTTCAATGAATAAGTTTAATTTAATTTATATTCAAGAGATTTTAAATTATTTCTGCTTATTTTAAGGGATTTTACGACTACATATTTATTTAGTTTAAAAAATTCAAAGAATTTCAAGAGATAAAAAAGATGTCCAGTAATATCATAGAATTCTGTAGATTTTCAAAGATTTCTATAGGAATCTAATTCTAAATAGAAAACATAATTAATGACAAGTCACATACAATAAAATTGTCCTATAAAGTCCCTTAAATCTTGTAAAATTCTTTGAAATCGCTCGAAATCTTTGAAAATCCTACAGAATTCTATGATATTCCTGGACATTTTTTTTATCTCTTGAAATTCCTTGAATACTTTTAAAATAAATAAATATGATGTAGTCATGATATGAAAAGAATTTTCGTGATGTAAATATTCTTGATTTAACGTCTGGGAATAACAATTTAGAATTTTTAAGGAAAAAACCTTATTTAATCGACTTCTTCCAGACCATTTATTAAAATTATTGTACACAAAAATGACGTTTCGGAATCAGACCGATTCCCTCATCAGATTATCTGTTATAAAAATTAAATAATTAGATACATGTAAAGTTATTTAAGAAAATAT
>CAKNYM010052593.1:201681-268891 GCA_932195095.1 Andricus curvator
TTACTACTACATATTTATTTATTTCAAAAGAATTCAAAGAATTTCAAGAGTTAAAAAAAATGTCCAGGAATATCATAGAATTCTGTAGGATTTTAGAAGATTTCGAGGGATTTCAAAGAATGTTACAAGATTTAAGGGATTTTATAGGAAAATTGTATTGTATGCGACTTGTCATTAATTATTTTTGCTATTTAGAATTAGATTCCTATAGAAAAGGACAATGGTGGTAGTGATTCTTCGCGATTTGACTCTATAATTTAGACTTCTGAAAATAATTGTTCAATTGCAAAAGAATTAAATCCAAGAAATTGAAATAATTTTAAAAAGCACACGTAAGCAATAAATAAAAAACGTTTTTCTAGTTAAGGCTGTAATTTCGTATTATATGTTAGTTGGAGAGAATTTTCCGGGAAGTTATGTAATTGTACGTCCCTGACGTGAAGTTGGTTGGTAACGAGAATGAAACGACCGCATTGACCGCAAGTGGAAAACGGTATAAGGGTAATTACAATGAGCAGCCGATTACGAAGGTTTCAATGAATTCCAGGCAGCAATAAACCCGCGTTAATACGGGGCTAACTGCTCGCTATTTTAATTAACAGCTATCACGTCTCGACTCTGTACATATGGACAGAGGATGGCGAGGCGATCGATCCGTGCCGGTTTGTCAGCCTCTAAAGAACGTCGTTTTGTCGTCGGTAACGCGTGCTTTTCCCCGATCGATTCCCCCGACGCGACGTAGATCGATTCGCACAAGAAACATCCGCAATTACTTGTCGTCGATCATCGACTATCTACGTCGGTAACATCAAAAGGAATCGTGCAATTATGTTGAATTACGAAGTCCTCGACTGAGGAAGGAAGGTAAAGAGACACTTTTGCGGGAGGGGACACAAAACATTTTCTTATCCTTGTCAACAATCTCAATCGTGACGCTTTCTTAGTTTATAACGACCCTCATTACAAAAAGCTTGAATCCATCTCTATCCACTGTGTAAACTATGTGACAAGTTTATTTTCATATACTAATAGTACCGTAATATCCTAGAGTATATAAATTATAAAAGTTTTTATGGTAAATACGACTGTCAACATTCGCCAAACTTCTAATAGATATATTTGCTAGAGAGATTTTCCGTACAGTCAGTATTAGTAAAACAAAAATTAGTGAAAGAAGGTCTGAGTGTCCACAAAAAAGGGTTTCGTAGCCTATTAGAACGTTAATGAGGGCGTTCAAATCTCCCCCTCTCATACTTTTCCTCCCCTAGTCCTCCACCTTTCGCCTACATTTCCGCCACTTCCATAATTCCCCTCTTACTCCCCCTACTATCCCTCCCTTCAATTCCTGCTGAATTCCCCTACTTCTCATCTCCAATATTCCCTATCTTCTCGCTCCCCATACTTTCTCTTTCCCTACTTACCGTCAATTCCCTAATACACCTCCTCTCACTTACCTTACTTCCTGACCCCTCGCTTTTCATTCACTTACTTCCCCTACTTCCCCTCCCTTCGATTCCCTTTCTTCCCTTCCATCCCTTCCATCCCCAACACCCCCTCCCTCACTTCCCTTTGCTTCTCCTACTATGAACCCCCTTTATTTCCCTTTATTACTTCCCCTCTTCCCCTAATTTTCACTCCTCAACCTCTCATCTCCTCATCTCCTCACTTCCTCTACTTCAACTTCTCTCACTTCCCTTTCCCTATTTACCGTTACTCATCTAATAGCCCTCCCCTCACTTCCATTACTTCCTATGCTCTCACTTCGCCTTCACTTTTTTCCCTTATATTCCGTCCTCTACTTCCCCTCCTATCGCTCTGCCTACTTTTCACTCCTCTACTTTCCGCATCCTTACTTCCCGTCCTGTACACACCTTCACATATCTACTTCCCCTCCTCGCGCTTACCCTCCCCGCACTTTCCCTATTTTCCTCCCTTCCCCTTCCGAGGAAAAAGTACAATGGATGGAGGGACACCCAACTGAAACTATAAGGGTTTCTGCCCGGGGCTACGAAACCCCTAAAGTGGATAATTTGGAATATATTTTCTATTTAAAAATGATTTAATATGAAAAATCAGTTGGTTAAGCGGTCGACAAGCGTCCATAAAGAAGGGATTTGTAGCCGAAAGGGAAGGAATGAGATATAATTACCTTCTAATAATTTATTAGGTTAATTATATACACGTTCTCAACCTAGAATTTTTTCTGAAGTACCATCGATCATACTGTGTCAAAAAAAGTGCCGAGAGTTATCTCTCTTTTCGTATCTCTGACACGTCTCAGACTCGACGAACCCTTAATCTTGTATCCCCCTTCCACCTTTGAACACATTTCTACCCGCTCTCACCCACCAAGCCCTTGAATTTTCGCCCCACTACTTACCCCCCCCCCCACACCTCTCTATATAAACCCTACCTTCTAAACTTTTACTCTTCCCATCTACATCCACTCACTCTAGGATTGGTTGAAAATCCCGACTTTTTAAAACTTGAAACGTAATAGTGCGGAAAAACTTAAGTTGCCGTTTCAGAAAGAGAACTGAAGAAATTTTAAGCCCAACATTAAAATTTTTTTTTTGCACAAGGCAACTTTTACGTACTATTACGTTTTGCGTTTTTTGACCCACTCTATTCTAAATTGATTTTGAAGAATCTGGAATCATCTGGAATACTTTAAAATGTATAAGTAATTGAACATTTTTACGAAAAATTACATCTCGCATATTTTATTGTAATTTATTTTATTGTATTGTGAAAATACGTTTCCATCGAGGATATTATTAACTATCTCAAAATCTTCTGGAATGTATTGGAATGTTCTGGAATGGTCTGGAATAGAATATCCTAGAGTAATTTTGGAGACTTTATCATCTTTTTAAAATAGTTTTTAATTTGATTGAGATTTCTCTATTTTTAAATAAGTTATGAGTATTCTGGAATATTCTAGAATAATGTAAAACTCTTAAATATTGTTGACATTTAAAGAATATTTTGTGTATAAGTTCTAGAATGTTCTGGAATTTCCAAGAGTAGTCAGAATGTACTCGAATGTTCTAGAATACTTAAGAACTTTCTGGGATCTCGCAGGATATTCTGGAATATTTTGAAAGGTTTTAGAATGATTTTGAATAGCATATTTTTCAATGATTTTAATGAATCTGTAATCTTATGAACTTTTCTTTTGTGATGTAGAATTGTATTACAAATTCTTTATTTTTAAAACTCATTGCAAATTTCAAAATTTTTATATTTTTTCCGGACCACTCGATGGGTCGTAGATTTCATCATTAAATTAAAAGGAAAATATCTAAATATCCATACGCGATTGAAGAAGGCAAAATTCAAGAAAATAATTTTTTGATAAACCTAAGTATTTTGTAGGTTCAAAAAAGAAATTTTGGCTAAATCGGATTTCCTTGGTTTTCTGGTGGCCTCACATCGAATTTGTTTTCTCATTACATATTTTAATATTAATTTATTCCGATGACTGAACCCCTACGTTAGATTCATGATGAAATTTTGCACAATTTGAAGTAGAATCAGTCTAGTATTTTTTTATTTTTAGTATATTTTTATTTTTATTTATTATGTTTTCTAAGCAGTTTTTTATCAAATAAATTTTATCAGCTGATAACTAATAACATTATAGCTATAGATTCTGGCCGTGAATATAATATATTCTTAAAAGTCTCCAAATCAGGAAAAGAATTCTTCAGTTTTTTCCCATTTCCTCATTCTATAGGTGTGCACATTTTAAACTTGTCATCTACGTACAATTTTGATAATTTGATTTTGTATTAGATTTCATACGGCCCTGGTAAATATTCGATGGCTCCTGTTGATTTATCAACATACGTTAGAGACTTTTGCGTTTTGTCGTTTGCGTAGGAAGACAGCACGGATTAACGATAATGTCCTGGCGATACTCGAGTGCATGTTAACATTGCTCCAATGTTCCTTATGGTTCACCTCTGGCCCAGGTACATATCGGTACGCAAATGTCACAGTATCTGTGGGACATTATATGGATTATAATCCAGCGATTTCTAACTTTGAATCACCCTCGCGATTAGAATTAGCTGGACAGTCATGTAGAAAACCTTGTAAGTTGTAAAGCAGCGAGAGAAGTGTCTGATTGCATCAGGAATAATCGTTTCTTTCAATGCAAGCCTAATAGTCCTTCTAATTTTTCCGTTCCAATTCATTTGCATCTTTCAAGTACACAAGTGGAATAACTGTTCACTTCTGTCTGCTGTTCGAGATCAACTTTATTTCTTCAAACATAAGCCATATCTTGTAAAACTGAAGACGTCTCGGTCTTTTTGGTTAATATAATTCCTTTTTATTACCAGCATTTGTTTCCAACCCAAACCGTGTCCCTCGTCGGGCGTTGTTTGTGTTACCCTTGTTTTGAGATTTCTGCAGTCTTCCTCTCCCCTGGCCAAGTGTCCAGGCAAATACGAGTACTTCTAATAAAGTCGGATGCAGCCGCGGGTTATCAATGGTTGTGATTTAATTCAGACAGTGATTCTGAGCCCACCTTAGTAAAAGAAAAATTTTGACAGGCCCATCCAAGTGAAGTGGAGTCGTCTGACGGTATGTACTTATGCTAAAGGACCTAAATGATACTTTAGCCGCGAGACTAAATAGATGATGCAATATAGATATAGGCAATATAGATGATGATTTTTTGTTCGGGTCCGAAACAGTTGCTGATAATAAAAAGGAACTATATTTGACAAACAGACCGAGAGGCTTCAAGTTTTACAATTGATTTAATATGACGTTCACGAAATCATCATCTATAAACAATATATGCCTTTCCAGATCAACGATCTATCTATTTATTGAAAACAAAACTTTCTAATTTTGAGGGTTTCTTAGGCTTCGCTCTAATCCCTTATATCGACGCTTCAAGCTCCTACATTGGAGTATTCAATACAAAAATTTATAATCCAGAGAAAAGTTGTATGTGCTGTGAAAAAACACCCTCCTATCTTCTGCTCAGTCCCCTCCTACATATTTAATCTTCCACTCGACTTCTCCATCTCCAACTTCATACCGGTCTCAGTCTCTCCTCAGTCTGTATCAAGCCTCTCTTTCTTCTGCTCAGTCCTCACCTCTTTTTATTTAACCTCACATATTTTCCTAAACATCCTCTTCTATTCTTTCCCGTACTACCATTTCTCGCCCCATCTTTGTTCTTCTTCTCCCGCTTTCATTCTCCCTCCAGCTCCGCCAGGCTCTCCAAAAAAATCCGGCATATAATTCAACCTTTATTATAGATTATTTTTTAGGACCAGAATGATGGAGGATGAAGAGAGTAGCGTAATATTGAAGAAAAGGGGTTAGAGAAGCAGTAGAGGGGTGAGTAGAAGGGGAGGGGCCGAAGGAAATTTGTGTAGTTAAATGGAAAGAGAAATGAAGTGTGGGGTGATCAGTAAAAAGAAGGAGGTTAGATAGAGAGGGGGGAGAGACTGAGGCAGATAGGAATAGAGAGATGAAGGTGAAGTTAAGAGGAAAATGAAATATATGAGAGGAGACTGAGGAGAATTTTGGGAGGGATAATGGGGAGCAAAAAGAAGTGGAAAGTGGGTGGAGAATATGGTGTGAAGTGGCTACGAAAATGGGGAAGCGAAATATAAAAGGTGTGAGAAAGAAGAAGGGTAAGTAGAAGGAATGGACTGAGGGGAATAGGGAGGGTAAACGGTCGAAGTGAAGATGTGGACTGTGAACGATACAGAGGCAGAAGTGATTAAAAGATGATGAAAAGAGATCTGGAGGGATAAATTGGTAGGGAGATTGGAGAGTGGAGAGGGACTGAGGGGAATATAAAATATGTGGAATGGAAAGAAGGTTAAATAGAAGGATAGAGGCGGTAGGGAAAATAGAATGAATAATGGGGACATGTTAGAGGTGAGGATTGTGCGAAAAAAAAGAGAGGTAATTTATATAGGCGGAAGAGAGATCCAAATAATAATTGGGTATGTCGCGATGTTGGAGGGTACGGAGGAATAAGTGAAGGTAAATTGAGAGAATGAAGAAGTGGGAAGTGAACGGATAAGAGTGGAGAAGGATGATGGCAATGGTGAAAGATGTGTTAGGGAAAGAAGGGTAAGTAGAGGGAAGGGGCAATGGGAAGACAGAAGGGTTAATGTGTTGAGGGAATAGATGAGTAAATTGGCAGAGGTAAGAAGTGGGAAGTGATAAATGGAAAGGGGTGGATAGTGTAGAAGGTAGGTGAATCTGTAAGAATGGATGAGGAGACGAGGTAATGAATCATGGTAGTTGTAGCGTAAAGAATAGGAAGGGATGATAGAAGATAGAGACAGACAATTAAAATGCGATAGAGTTTTCCGTAGTCTTTAAAACTCTTCTTTTTTGCTGTAAAAATATATAAATTGTCGACGGATGTCCTGCTAATTATCGTATGAAATAGGAGGTAAATTATTAACATTTCATATTATTTGATTTTGAAGATTAGTCAAAGAATGAAATACCTTATGCAATCGTCCTGATTTCACCTCTAGCCTCTCTCGCCGTTGTCGTTGAGCGACGAAAAGGCGTTCTAGCCATCGAGCCTTGTAACGTTGGACGTTGAGCGATGCTGCGAGACGAGCGATTGTGTTCGCAGATTTTAGTCAGACGGGAATCGTGCTAAAATTAGGACAAGGCGATACTTATATGCTCTAGAGATCAACGCTTATGTGTAGGAAGACTGATTGTCTTCTCTTTATCCGTTCAGCGACCTTCGTCTCGCCCGAGTTCAATGCAAAAAGAGACAGAACTTTAGTTCACCAATTCACAGGATTGTTCAACTAAATCTCCCAGTCCATGAAAATAGTAGACAAATACGCTAACTTTCACTGGAAACATTCATACTGTCATTATTCGTCTTTAGGGTGAAGTTTTTGCTGATAAAGTTGGCCGTATAGAACTATCAATTTGATGTTTAAAGTATCTTAGAATAATGTTTCAAGAGAAGTCTCAGATTCAAGAGAGAATATAGTTTGGTAGCGTGACGGGGTCACAATTAATTTATGAAGAGTACCCAATACCAGGAAAAGAGTTCAGCCAACTGAAGACCAAGTATATTGGAAAGAAAAGGTGGAAATGAAAAGAAAGTATTATATTTAAAGGTTTAGTTGGTAAATGTTGTTATGCTTTCAATATTGTACCTTTTTTATCGAAATTTTCTTACGTAAGAATAAGTTTCGTTTAACATACATAATGCACACGATGACCTTCTTAACAATCAAGATAGGGAGATTCCACCTTCGTAACGTCTGTCGGCATCGAAACATCTGATCAGACAGGACTCTCCAATATTGATTTTCGTCCGCACACGCAATCTCGGTGCATTAAATTTGAAGGAGGATGATAGAAGGAGGAGGTAAAAAAAGTGAAAGAGGTGAAAGGGGTGAGAAGTTCGTTTCCTCAGGTGAGGCCCCTAGCAGGTTCCAGCGAAAGGCGCATAGATGCTAAACATATGCGTATTTTGAACGGAAATATAGGGTAGTTGGTGGCACGAATCCTTGGGCGCACGAGCGGAGGATGAGATTCAAACCGCGTTTCGTGAGAGATGCAACGTCAAAGCAAACTGGTTCATTTCAAACTATTTTTTACATCCTTTGTATCCGTCATAAATAATAGTATTGGCGCATAATAACACAAAAAGAAGGTCGCTTGGGGTTCTTAGTTCTTGCAGTGTCTGTTATTATCATGACAATGATAATCATTCATGCGGTGTGGAAATATGGAAGACAATCTTTTGTTCAGCTCCCATGACTGATTTTTTATTAATCCTCATTAATTAGGTTATTTTATACAGCTGCTGAGTGTTACAGGAGCATCCAAAAGCCCATATTATACAATTTATTGAATAGTGTACTAATTTTCAAGCTTTTATATTCAAATATTTAAAATTTGATAACATTGCAGTATTTCAGAATAATCAGGAAAATTTTTGGTTCTTCTAGGACGTTTTCAAACATTTAAGAATATTCCAAAATATTTTCGATTGTTCTAGAATAATCGTGAAAAATTTTTAATTTTCTAGAAAATGTGAATAAAAAAATTCACTCTTTCCATTCGTAAATTGGGCCGAAGCATTCAGAAATAACAATAATTCGGGATATTAACGCTAAGGTTTTGAAACTTGTTAGAAAAACTACTAATAAAGTAAGATTTTCTAGCCATTTTCATTCTAAAGTTGGATTTAAACTGAAATAATCGATTTAAACAATTGAAATAAAAATATGCATCTTCAAGTTCATTAAAATAACCATGGCGTTCATAAAATACCTTTAATTCACGATTTTCGATGGAAATGAAATTGTTCAAATGAAGAAAAATTGTTTAAACAATTAAAAATCAATTAAAATATACATAATATCTCGTGATTTATTCATTTTTGAGATTCTATGTGAACAATTAGAAAAAATCGAAACCTTCACTTTTGTAAAGACATTGTTAAATTTGTCTTGATTTTAGATTGAAAAGAAAACTAATTTACTTAGGGCCCTATCAACCTTAAGGAAAATAGTATCATTACAATAATCGCGCTTTGCGCTTGATTTTCTATATATAATTGTATAAATCTCTAAACTTTTTTTTTATCTCGCTTTGATTGGCTGACAGTTTGATTTATGGTTTTTGCAATATCATTTTTGATGTTTAGAAGAAGAACGGTTACTCCTATCAAAAAATATTTATAGGTGACTTTCTAGGTTCTTCTGAAAACATTAATTTCTTTTTTATACTTTTTTCATATCTCATGTTGTTTGTCTGAAAATTTGAATTTTTTATTTTTCAATAGCATTTTTGATGTTAAACAGAAAACCTGTGATTTCTATGAGAAAAAAATTGAAATCTATTTTGTAGTTCTTCTTACAAACAATAATTGGTTTTTTTGGTCTTGTTTTCGTACTTCGCATTGTTTGGCCAGGATATAGAATTCTTCTGAAAGTGTTATCACGATTAAAACAAAAACTATACTTCTTATTCAAAAACTGTTTTTAACCAATTTGTAGAAATTTCCAGCATAAACAAATTTTCTCATCAACATTTTTTCGTATCTTTCATAGTTTGGCTGAAAATGTGTTTTATTTTTATTGCCTTATCAAAAAATGGTCTAAATCAAATTTTGAGATCTTTCTGAGATGAACAATTTGACTAGCGGTGTGAAGTTGCCCCCCCCCCCAAATAAAAAATTTGAAAATTTGATGTCGTCAAACGTTTGGTGGTCGTTAGAGAGGGTTTGGTAGTCATATATTATCGTTTGGTTGTTGTTCCTTCCCCTTTTTTCCGTGAAACAAAATTCGGGGGGCTAAATTCACACTGCCCCAAGAGGTCAAAATTTCTTAATTTTTCTTTGTGGGGCTGTTTGGTCTTCGTTTGGTAGCGTTTGGTAGTCAACTCTCAACGTTAGAGAGTTGATCGTTTTTTAAATAAACGAAAAACAAATCCTCAAGGTCAAACTCAAAATAATAACAATATCAAAAAACTGTAAGTTCAGTCTGAAGCAGAATCGTTTGGTAGGCCCATTTCTACGTTTGTTAGTTTGATGGCCCAAAAACTTGTCGATTTACAGATGTTTTTTTAATAGCGGTGGGGAAAACAGAAAAAATTGAATTATCATGAATTTTTTTCTTGTAAATTGTTTGTTGGCGGAACTCAGACGTTTGGTAGTCGTGTCTCAACATTATAGCCTGGCTAATTGTTGAAATAATAAAAAAAACAGAGTTCCACAGTGAAACCAAAAATTTTAAAATTCAGAAAAATGAAATTATATTTTGAAATAAAATCATTTAGTAGTCCCATTTCTGAATTTAGTAGTTCATTGGCCCAAAAACTTTTCGATTTACAGCAGTTTTGCGAAAAGTGGTGGGGGCAAACTCAAAAATAAAAAGCGTCTATTGTTCTTTTTCGGATTGTTTAATATGGCTGCATGGTGATGTTTGGTGGTCATGTTTCAACGTTAGAGAATAGATAATTGTTTAAATGGTTAAAAAACAAAGTTTTACGTTGTGACGAAATTTTTCGATATTTCAAAATTTTTCGTCATAGCTTCAAACTTTGTTTTTTAATTATTTAAACAATTATCTACTCTCTGATGTTGACACACGACTACCAAACATCGCAATGCAACCATCAAACGATCCGAAAAAGAAAAATGGATGATTTTTTATTTTTGAGGCAGCCCCCACCACTTTTAGAAAAACTGCTGTCAATCGAAAATTTTTTGTGCCACCGAACTGCAAAACGTAAAAATGGGACTACCGAACGATTCTGCTTTTGAAAATAACTCAATTTTTGGCAATTTCAAAATTTTCTGATCAAAACGTAAAATTTTGTTTTTTAAATTATTTTAACAATTAATTACTCTCTAACGTCGACACACGACTACCAAACATCACCATCCAACCATTAAACTATCCAAAGAAGAAAAATAGACGATTTTTTATTTTTGAGTCTGCCCCACCACTTTTAGAAAAACTGCTGTAGGTCGTAAAGTTTCTGGGTCACCGAACTACCAAACGTAGAAATGGGACTACCAAACGATTCTGCTTTTGAAAATAACTCATTTTTTCGAAATTTCAAAATTTTTCGTCATAGCGTACAACTTTGTTTTTTAATTATTTAAACATTTATCTACTCTCTAACGTCGACACACGACTACCAAACATCATCATGCAACCATTAAACGATCTGAAAAAGAAAAACAGACGATTTTTTATTTCTGGGTCTGCCCCCACCACTTTTCAAAAAACTGCTATGAATAAAAAAGTTTTTGGGCCAATGAACTACCAAACTCAGATATGGACTACCAAATGATTTTCTTTCTAAATATAATTTAATTTTTTTGAATTTTAAAATTTTTGGTTTCACTGTGGAACTATGTTTTCTTATTATTTAAACAATTATCTAGGCTATAATGTTGAGACACGACTACCAAACGTCTAAGTGCCGCCAACAAACGATTTACAAAAGAAAAATTGATGGTCATTCAATTTTTTATTTTTTCCCGCACCGCTATTCAAAAAACATCTGGAAATCGAAAAGTTATTGGGCCATCAAACCACCAAACGTAGAAATGGGCTTACCATATGATTCTGCTTCACACTGCACTTACAGTTTTTTGATATTGCTATTATTTTGAGTTTGACCTTGAGGATTTGTTTTTCGTTTATTTAAAAAACTATCAAGTTTCACGTTGAGAGTTGACTACCGAATTTCGTTTCACTGAAAAAAAGGGGAAGGAACAACAACCAACCGATAAGGTATGGCTACCAACCCCTTTCTAACGACCACCAAACGTTTGACGATATAAAATTTTCAAATTTTTCATTCGGGGGCGCCAACTTCACACCGCTCACTTGGCTTCTCAACATTTTTTCGTACCTCGTGTCCTTTGGTTCAAAATTTCAATTTTGAAATTTTTCATTAGAATTTTAAAGGGAAAAACCACAACCGTTGATCAAAGAAGGCTGGCTAACGAACTTGAACTTTCTTTTTAGGTACCCGAAAAGTATGCTAAACCACAGTCCAATCCCATAATTCTTTCGAAACTTATCGCGCCTACAGACATAAAATTAATACCTTCTAAATACGATCAAAAATGTGAAAAGTAATAATTAAGGGCAATATTCCGCGAAATCCTTATTGCATGTGGTAGTTTTTAGGACACTATGAAAGGGGCTCAGGAGGGTTAAAATATAAAATTAATAATTGAATTATATTCCTTGAAGAGTCTTCATGGTATCATAAAAGTATTGCCTATACTTTATCATACATTTTCATGCTTTGGAGGGAATGATGTTTTTTGGCCGCTCTGATGATCCACATTCAATCCACATACCCTTCACGGAGAAAAATGGATGTTCACATTTAACATATAGGTACTTAGGGTTAACATATTTAATGTTCAACTATAGGAAAGCCATCTAGATATTAAAGTTTAGTTTCTGTTGATATCAAAAGATATATGCAAGTATAGTATGCAAAGCAGAGCTTTCTTACCTCGAAGGTTTTTCTATCCCAGAAGTGTACATTATTATTATTACTATCCTTTCACCAAGATATTAATAATCATCATTTTGCCACAAGTTTTCATACGACATGAAACATTGACTGTAAGATTCAGCAAGTGAACGACAGATGTAGACAACATTTTTCACAAAATTGACTATAGGCTTCATCAAGTGGCCGAGAGAAGTATGGTGTTTTCCTACACTCGGAGAACAACTTCAACATCTTGGATGTTTCAGTCTATCATCTCGGAAGTTTCAATTTAACATACAAATATTTTTACGCTTAACATCTCAAAAAGATAGTAGATGTCACGCGTTAATATCTGTTTGTTTCGCGGTACTATCTTATACTTGAAACATCTACAAAATCAACATCAAACAAAATTTGAACATCTACGTTTGAACATTCATTTTTCTCCGTGTATCTCATAAGGAAATAAATAGTTTGGGAAATTTGATAAATATAATTTAATATTAATTTAAGAATAAAATTTGTAAGAAAAGTCAGACAGTCACGATAGGTGATGCAATGATATTGGATCTCGAAAAAGGGACCCGCAACGTCGCGTCACGTCATTCATCTCGAGGATGACAGGCCCGACTGGCAGCGAGGGAGATCGGGTCAAGATCAAGTCGAGGGACTAAAGACCCCTGGTAAAGGCGAAGGCAAAAGCAAAAGGGGGCAGCTGCTTCCTTCGATTGGGGCCTAGTCTTTTTCTTCTTTGGCGCGTGCCATCTTCCCCTCTTGTTGGAGTTTGGGGACCAAGGGATACGTTGTGGCACCCTGTGCACCAGGATGTGGCGTAACGTACGTTTCGTTTATACCTGCCTAGAAAAGAAGAGCGGAAATCGATAATAGGTGCACTGCTTACCTATTATGTAGAATTTATCAATTCAATTTTGATACAACAATTTTTAAAGATTCTTATCAATTCAAAAAAGCCACATTTTTGCAAAAAAGAGTCCTTCTAAGCCTCTTGATAAAGGGGCCATCAGTATATTACGTAAGATTTTTTTAACCAATTTTTTGCCAAATTTGTACCCCCCCCCTCCCCCAAAAACAAATAACAAATCGTGACAAAATGTTTTAAATACGCCCCCCCCACCCTCACACTCCTATATTATGTAATTTTTCAAATTTTTTCAGTCATGTCTTATAAAATACAATTTGATTACTTCCTACCCGAGACAAATGAAATGATATTCCTTTCTTTATCTAAGGAAACAAATATGACATATGTACAAAATTATAAGAATTTCCATAAAATAAATCAACGGTGTAATTTTTACTGATCATGATGAATTTGATGAACTTTTAGTTGCAAATCTATAACGTTGAACAAATTGCAATTTTGAATCTTCAAAATTGAACTCTTTCAAAAAAAGCATTCAAAATTGCAACATTTTCTATTATACGGGGTTAATATCAAAGTAACCTCAATTGCAACTTTTAAAAATTTCCAACTTAAAAAAAAGGTTCAAAATTACGTAATTTTGAACTGTAAACATTCCCAATTAATTGATCTTCAATTTTAAATCTTGAAAAAGAACGAATATAAATTGTAAATCGTTGAAATTGAAGAATTTTCAATTGTAAGTCTTCTGAATTAAACTTTGCCAAATATGGTTCAAAATTACGTACCTTTCAATTGTACATGTTAAAAATTAAAGAGTTTTTAATTTTAAAAATGTACAATTAAAGATAAGACCAGTTTTAGAATAATTATAAATTCTGTACATTTGATACATTTGAAATTTTTTTCAATATTTCGAAGATTTAGAATTGAATGTTTGCCGAGATTTGATATTAAAAATAATCCAAAGTTGAGAATTGTTATTCGTACACTTTTAAAATTAAAGGATCTTTAATTGTGAATCTTGAAAATAGAAAAATTTTCTATTGTAAACCTTTAGAATTGAACTAAATATTCAAAAAAAAATTCTAAATTACATCATTTTATAATGTTTAAGAAAGGAGTTGTGTCGACCTTCAGTTTGTGACCATAAGGCCAATTTCACCATCAGCATCCAAATACTTTGTTACATAATTTTAAAACATAAAATTCCAAAATAATGAATCTTCAATTGTAAATCTTAAAAATGGAAGAATTTTGAATTTCAAATCGTTAAAATTGTAGAACTTTGAATTTTATATCTTTAAAAATAAAGAGTTTTTAATTTTCAAAATTTACAACTGAAAATTATTAAAGTTTAAAAATTTGTAATGCTCGAATACTAATGATTTACATTTGAATTTTTTCAACGTGGAAGATTTAGAATTGAAAACTCTTGATCTTTGATCTTCAAAATCATCAAAACATAAGAATTTTGAATGACACATATTTAAAATTGAAGAGTTGTCAATTGTAAAGCTTCAAAAATAAACTTGTAATCAAATTTCATCTGTTTAAATTATAAACATTAAGAATTAAGGAATCTTCAATTGCAATTCTTCAACATAGACCAATTTCAAAAATATGTTTGAAATGTCATGCTTTTAAACTGCAAATATTTCAAATTAAACAATTTGGGGAATTTTCAATTGTAAATATCTTCAAAATGGTGATAAGCAGCTATTTTAATATTCATTTTGATTTATGATTATCAATGATATTTCATAGTGCTTTAAATTTACGAACTTTCTACCGTTGCGGAATTTTCTTGACCCCTTTTCCAGTTTGTGCAGGGCTAAGGTTACTGAAAATTCCGTAATACTAGTCAGTGTCTTTTTAGATACCATGTGATATATTTCCATGGCAGAAATTCAAACGCTTAAATTCATAACATATTTGCATTTAGGCGAAAAAAAATGTGTCGATTTAATCCGCATGTAGGTTACCTGTTTGACCTTGACAACATTGCCATCTGGCACGCGAACTATTGGGTATCTGAAATTTATTAGAGCAGTGTTAATGAAAAAGAGCATTGAACATCAAATTTAAAATTCAAATTTCTTTCCAATATTTCCAAATTGGTGGCGCTCTCGTGGCAACCCTACATGTGCAGTAAAACACTGGAATGAATAGGAGTTATAAAACTAAATTTTATAACTTTACAGGTTTTAATAACAAAATATAGTAAAATAAGAGACTAAGTATTGTATATTGTTTCGAGCTGAAAAAATCCGTGTTTTGGATCACAAAGAAAAAAGTGCATTAGTTACATATATCATAGACGCGATTTTCACACTTTACTGATAATCGATTAAGAATTTTCAATGACGCACAAAAAGGGAGGAAGTATTGACTCCGAAGTAACAAAAATTGTCTTGCCATTGACGAATCCGCGACGCCCAAGGGGTGTTACCTCGACCTGTGGGGACCTGTGCAGGGTAAATTAGTAACGTGCGTTTTTATAGCACGTGGTTGCCTAAGGGCCTATGACCTAGGCCCCTAGGCAGGAGATCCCTCAGGAAGACCTCATCCCGCGGATCGAATATTACCTAACAGAAATACCGGCTCCTCCAGGCCAGGCTTACGAATATAATAAGGATGGTCTGAAACTTCTGAAAGGGAAGGAAGGCACGAGACAAGGTCCTTCTTTATAGGACTTTAAACCCGAGCCGTTGGCGAGCACCTTTCGGCATATACGGGGCATGATTCATAACGTATCTCAGCTGTGGTTCTTTGGCCGTTTTACGTCTCATTTTTTGCCTCCCTCCACCTCTCATACTCCCATATTCCACACTCTCCCCCTAGATTCCATCCTTCATAGATAAAATTTTTCTTTTGTGTACACATTGCCTCATACAGTAGCCAATGCGGAAGTCAATCTACCGCATCGTGAGTAATAGAGATGGGAATTAATTCTCAAATGGGCAGCTTCATAACTTTGCAAATTACTGAGAACTGAGGACCTTTGTAGATTGTCTTTTGAGAAATTATGTTTTGGCAGTCATTTGCATTTTTTATTATGGTGTACATATCTCTCACTGAAATTGGTAATTGATCAAAGAATGTGGTAAAGGATTAATTACTTGGGGACTTTATTAATAATTGCCTGTATAAATTTCAATGAATATTTATGCACTACTGAAATTGATTAGTTGTTATAACCAATCGATTGCGATCATCAATAGCCTGTCGCTTACTGCATCCGGTGAATTACGATAAAAAATTTACTAATTTAAAGCAATTGAATGAAGGAAATAATTCAGGAGTTAAATTTGAAAAATGGAAATAAATGTTTCTTAAACACTACTCGACCTGTTCATCTCTGTATCAGTAAATTATCAGTAGGATACTGTTATGTAATATTTCTAACAAATCAACCCTAGAGAAAATCCATGTATCCCAAATTATTGTATAACGTTAAAGTCCAGAATTACAATAAAATAATTTAATAACGTTATGAAGACTTCAATATCGGTATCATAATTATATTAATATTTTTTTCATCATTCTGTAGCTTTATAGTATCTACTAAATACACCATTAGATTTGGTTATCCACTTTTCTAAATTTGACGACAAATTAAACAGGAAGTAAAAATATCTAAAACCATCAAAAGCAGGATTCAAAAAGAACTGCCAGTTTTTAAATCGTTGAGGTATGTAATTTTTGGACCATTTTTTCTGCGTGTGGGACTTTGAAGAGTTAAATGTCTCTGAAGTCCTTCAATTGGAAGCACACTAATATTGACATTTTTTTCAATAAATTTGGATTGCAACAGAAAATTTGTAGATCAAATCGGAATAAAGGTCATATCTTTTAAAACTTTCTGAATTCAAACAGTTGTTAGGTTAGATGGTTATAAAATGTTCCAAAAACCCAGCCGCCATATTATGCCGAATTTTAATTTTCTTTTGAACATATTTTGCCAAATTCCAATTTTCTATTCCGGCATATTTTATCGTCACCGCAATTTCTTTTTTGGCGGGATATTTAAGAATTCCAAATTCTGGAAGTTTTGAAAGGGCGAGGAGTTTGATCGAACTCGCACTTGAATTCTTTACAATTCCAAACAATTTATAATGAGAAAAATATGCCGGAAGAGAATACACGACGTATTTTTTCTCAAAAGTGAATGACAATTAATAACAATAAATGAAAAAATAAAAAATATGAATTTTTAACAGAAAAGTTCATTTACGACCAAATAGTTGATTTTTTAACAAAAAAAGGCCAATTTTCAACAAAATAGTTCAATCTTCAAACAAAACATATTAATTTTCAACCAAGCAGTTGCATTTTTAATCAAAAAGGATGAACTTTCAACCAAGAAGATTAATTTTTTACCAAAAAAGAAGAATTTTCAACAACATACATGAACTTTCAATAAGAAAAGATCAATTTTCAACCAAAATTGGAGTAATTACATTCTCAGTTTAAAAAATTTATTTCCAACCAAAACAGAAACTGATTTTCAGTAGAATATTTGAATTTTGAACCTTAAAGTTGATTTTTAAATCAAGAAGATTAATCTTTTACCAAAAAAGTCAAAGTATCAACAAAATACGTGAATTTTCAACCAATTAATTGAACTTTCAACTAAAGAATATGTGTTTTCAACCAGATAGTTGAAATTTTAACTAAAAAAGATACAGTTTCCACCAGAAGTGGAACAGTTCCATTTTCAGTTAAAAAATTAACTTTTCATCAAAAATTAAACGAATTTTATTTGCATTTTTATCGAAATAATAAAATTTTCAACCAAATAGTTGAATTTTCAACCAAACGAAATGAA
Organism: Andricus curvator; assembly: GCA_932195095.1. Lineage (NCBI taxonomy): Eukaryota > Metazoa > Arthropoda > Insecta > Hymenoptera > Cynipidae > Andricus > Andricus curvator. The sequence goes on from CAKNYM010052593.1 coordinate 219,396, forward strand.
TTCCAAATCAAAAATATAATGGTAGACTTTTCAACCAAAAAAACAGCTTCTAACTAAAAAAGAAGAATTTTCAACAAAATACATGAACTTTTAATAAGGAAACATCAATTTTTAATTTTCAATTTAAAATATCAATTTTCCGTGAAAAATGGAGTTGTTACATTTTCAGTTTCAAAAATTTATTTCCAACAAAAAAAAACTAATTTTCAGTAGAATATTAAAGTTTTCAGCCAAATAGCTGAATTTTTAACTAAAAAAGATCAAATTTCAACCAAAAGTGGAACAGTTCCGTTTTCTGTTAAAAAATTAACTTTTCATCAAAAATTAAACAAATTTTATTTGCATTTTTAACAAAATAATAAAATTTTCAACCAAATAGTTTAATTTTCAACCAAACGAAATGAATTCCAACCAAAAATATAATGGTAGACTTCTCAACAACAAAAAATAGGTTTTAACCAAAAAAGAAGAATTTTCAACAAAATACATGAACTTTTAATAAGAAAACGTCCATTTTCAATTTAAAATATCAATATTCCACCAAAAATGGAGCGGTTACATTTTCAGTTTGAAAAATTTATTTCCAACCAAAAAAAAAACTAATTTTCAGTAGAATATTTAAATTTTCTACCAAAAAGTTGAATTTTTAACTAAAAAAGATAAAATTTCAACCAAAAGTGGAACAGTTCCGTTTTTAGTTAAAAAATTAACTTTTCATCAAAAATTAGACGAATTTTATTTGAATTTTTAACGAAATAATAAAATTTTCAACCAAATAATTGAATTTTCAACCAAAACCAAAGATATATACTCTTCAACCAAAAAAAATTAGCTTTTAACCAAAATGTTGAGATTTTCTTATTAGGTTCTATCATTGCGGTTCATATTTAAACGAAAAACCGAGAAAAAGGGAAAGTTTCTTGAAAACAGGGAACAAATAAGAATTCTTGAAAAAGGGGGAAAAGAGGGAAATAGGGAATGAGTGTAAAGTGCGAAATATGAAAGTAATTTTCGAACTTATCAATTTATCATTTATCTGTACTGTTGCAAGACCATCTTTCGAAAATTGGAAAACTTTATTAAAATGTATCATCAGGAAGCGTACTAGACAATGTGCTCAAATAAACAAAAATTCAAAGAATTTAATTAAAAGTATTCTCATACTAATATCAAATAGTTCTAACTCATTATTCATTGTTCAATTGACAATAATATAAAATTTCATTTATATTTCGTATTTGAAAATAGGAGAGGGGTCAGCTTCAGTGTCAAATGACATTGGGGGGGGGGGGGCATCGAAATGTCAGAAATTGTCACAAAGGAAGGGGTGAATAAAAAATCACTGAAAATAGTTTCCACTTTTATCAACACAAAGAAAATTATGCAAATTAATTAATTTGTGCAGGTCTTACAAGTAGGGGATACCTCCCCACAGTGGACAATGATTATCCACTATAGATTGCATTATCCCCTGTAGGGAGTTTGCCCCTAAAATTAGCAAGAGAGCAAACACGTACTGCAACTGCTTGAAGTTTTGATAAAAAATCTCCATTTAAAAGGACGATTAGTATATTCGATGATCTCCAACAAAAGATACTTAACGAATCCAGCTGAAAATGAAATTTCCAATTTAAAGGTAAAGGTTCCACCTGGTTGTTCGTTTACGTCTCGTTGCTTAACGATAGTGTGAATCCACCCTCGCACAATATTTGGACACGGTTGCTTCTCACGTGACAAATGTCAAGAACGACAGGAGCGGTCAGTACAACGGCTTGCTGTCGTTTGTCCCTTTCTTTGTCGAGAAATGACGGGTCTTTGTGCTAACAACGCGAAAACATCGAGTACAAGACCGCCACCTACTCGTAAATTTCCTTGGACGACGTCTCGCTCGTGTTTAATCACCCCCGCTTTCGACTTACGACTTACGAGGAGAACAGCTGGCTAACACTGTAGGGGCGCCTTCCTGAATTCTTGCAGGGATTTTAGGGGAGCATAAAGAAAAGTGAAAGATAAAGGATTCAACATCACCACGATGCAATGGGGAGATCTGTCATGCTAGTTGGACAAAAAATTATGATGACCCTTCCACGTCTACAAACGAAAATCTCTTGTAAATCAAATTTAAATGGGCAGGAGGTTATTGACATTTTCGATATGCGTTTTAAATTCTTATTTAACAGGCTGGTGTCTTTTATGTCCCTATAGTTGTATAATAATTAGGGGAGAGTAGACTATAATGACGGGCTTTAAATTAAATGCCCTATAAATTATAATGTGATTTTCATGTGGTACATTTTTTAAGGTCAAGCTCATATTATCAGCAAACACGTGTTATTGCTCAAATGAGGGTTTATTTAAACAATATGAAGATTATAGAGTAAAAAGTATACAATATAATAATTCTGGTTTTAAAGAAAATACCTTGAAATTAAAAGTCTGAACTTAGGAGAAATAAGTTTCAAACATTCTTGAATTAATGCGTGAATCTTTAGCATCTAAACAATATTAATTTAACTAAAGTAAACAATTCCTTGGCCGAAAGAAAAAAAAACCAAAGAAACTCATTTCCTTGAATCAAGTAAATTTTTTTTCAGTGTATACAGGGTGTCTAGTAGGGTGGTCCAAATTATTTTGTTTCCGAATTTTCATGCATATTGCCCGCAAATTTGTTCGAATCCACAAAAAAACTAACTTATTTTTTTTTTTAATAATAGTTAGAGGTTGCGTAATAGGGTGGTCCAAAAAAATTTTTTTCGAATTTTTATGGAGACACCCCAGAAATTTGTTCGAATCCACACAAAAATAAATCAATTATTTTTTTGTGAAAAAAAATTATATTTAGGGGTGCCGCAGGCCCCATGAAGTTTAACATGTATTTCCCATAAGAAAAAAAGACGTTTTTGTAAATCTTATTCAGAATCCTCAATATTATCTCAATCGAGTTGAAACTCAACATTTCTCTTCACAATTAGCCATAGAATACGAATAATATATCACTTTTCAAATACCAATACCATAAGTCTGTTTTATAGGGTCCCAAAGAAACCCCATAAGTGAAAAGATGGGTTTTGCGAGTTTTATGTTTTAAAAATTTTTATTTTATTTTTATTTATTATTATTTTTTTTTATTATTTATTATTATTTATATTATTATATTATATTATATTATTATATATTATTATATATTATATATTATATTATTTATATTATTATTATATTATTTATTATTATTTTATTTTATTTTTATTTTTATTATATTATTAAAAAAATAAAAAAAAGTTTTAAAATTTATAAAATTATTTCTGGCACATAAAAGACCATTTTATAATGATGATTAGATGTGTACATAAATTGTTTAAACAATTTATTATTGTTTTTAGCAATTTTCTCATAGAATGGAGTTAGAAAGACGCGGGTTTTTCACAAATTTTCCATTTGTTGTCTAATTTTCAATTAGAGGGAAGTGATAGTTCATCAATGTTAACAAGAGTGATTGTTTAAAGAATTTATTATTAATGTTAATAATATTCTCTTAGAAAAATGCTACAAAATTGCAGTTTAAAAAAAATCACTTTTAGTCAAATTTTCAATTAAGATAAGTTAAGTAATTAATTACAGTCAAGAAAATTAATTGTTTAAACAATTTATTATAATTATTAATAATATTATATTTGAATAATGCTAGAAAGATGCGGTTTTTTTTTAAATTTCTGGCTTTTTGTCCAATTTTCTTTTGGACTGAAGTAATAATGAATTAAAGTTAACAAAATAATTGTTTAAACAATTTATTATTGTTCATGACTATCTTTATCTATATCAATGCCTGATAGTTGCGTTTTAACTTAGTGAGGTAATAATTAATTAAAATTAACAAAAAAGTTGTTTAAACAATTTAATATTGTTTATAGCTATCTTTTCTTAGATAAGTGCTAGAAAGTGGCGGTTTTTTCTCAAATCTTTCACTTTGCGTCGCCTGCTTAATTACTAACAATTAATAAATACACATTAGAGATTTGCAATTCCAAGTTTTTCTTTACGCCTTGCAATGAACTTCTTTTCGTAATCCAAAAAAACTTTTACAAGTCATTTAAAGACCTAGTCCTTCCACCTATTCCTAATTATTCTATTCCTTGTTTTTGCCTCTTGTGTAAAATAGCTTTTTTTCTTTAAATTATTTTTTTTAAGCATTGGGAAAAGAGCAAAAATAATTCACTTCAAACAACAATACCATTCGAAAAATCATTTTTGTTGTGGTCGACTTATTATTTGTTCACAAATAAAAAGGCGATGCAAAGTTAAAGATTTCAGAAAAGACCGCGACTTTTTAGCACTTATGTAAGAAAAGATAGTTATAAACATTATTAAATTGTTTAAACAACTTTTTTGTTAACTTTAATTAATTACTACCTCACTAAGTGAAAAAAGGACAGAAAGGTACAAATTGCCGAAAAACCGCAACTATCAGGCACTGATATAGATGAAGATAGTCATAAACAATAATAATTTGTTTAAACAATTATTTTTGCTAAATCTAATTAATTATTAAGTCACGCCTAATGAAAAATAGACAACCAGTTGAAAATTTCAGAAAAAACCGCAACATTCTACCAATTAAGCAAAGAGAATATTATTAACAATGATAATAAATTGTTTAAACAATTATTTTGTTAACATTAATACATTATTACTTTACTCCAATTGAAAATTGGACAAAAAGCCAGAAATTTCAGAAAAAACCGCATCTTCCTAGCATTATTCAAATATAATATTAATAATAGTGATAACAAATTGTTTAAACAATTAATTTTCTTGACTCTAGTTAATTATTTAACTTATCTTAATTGAAAATTTGACTAGAAGTGAATTTTTTTCTAAACTGCAATTCTGTAGCGTTTTTCTAAGAGAATATTATTAACATTTATAATAAATTGCTTAAACACTTACTCCTGTCAACATTGATGAACTATCACTCTCTTCTCATTGAAAATTGGACAACAAGTGGGAAATTTTTGAAAAAACCGCGTCTTTCTAACTCCATTCTATGAGAAAATTGCTAAAAACAATAATAAATTGTTTAAACAATTTATATGAACATCTAATTATCAGTATGAAGTGGTCTTTCATGTGCCAGAAGCAATTTTTTTTGAAAAAACCGCAAAAAAAGTCATAACTACCGCGAAAAACTCGCAAAACCCATTTTTTCACTTATGGGGTTTCTTTGGGACCCTACAAAACAGACTTATGGTGTTGATATTCAAAAAGTGATATTTTATTCGTATTCTCGGCTAATTGTGAAGATAAATATTGAGTTTCAACTTAATTGAGATAATATTGAGGATTCTGAATAAGATTTACATAAACTTCTTTTTTTCTTATGGGAAATACGTGTTAAACTTCATGGGGCTTGCGGCACCTCTAAATATCATTTTTTTTTTAAACAGAAAAATGGATTTATTTTTGTGTAGATTCGAACAAATTTCTGGGGTGTCCCCATAAAAATTCGAACAAAAAAATTTTCCAATGCATTTTTGGACCACCCTATTGCGCAAGCCCCATGAAGTTTAAAACATTTTTTCACATAAGAAAAAAAGACGTTTTAGTCAATTTCATTCAGAATCGTCAATATCAGGGGAATCGAGTTAAAACTCAACTTTTGTCTTCAAAATTAGCCATAGAATACGAAAAGAAACTTATTTGTTAAATATCACTCCCATAAGTCTGTTTTATAGGGTCCCAAAAAAAAACGCATAAGTGAAAAATGGGTTTTGCGAGTTTTTGGCGCTAATTATGATTTCTTTGCGGTTTTTTGAATGCAAATTATTTCTCATGTATAAAATGCTACTTCATATTGATAATAAAATGTTGACATACATTGTTGAAGCAGTTTATTATTGTTTTTAGCAATTTTCTCTTAGAATGGAGATAGATAGTCACGGTTTTTTCAAAAAAATGTACACTTTTTGTCCAATTTTAAATCAGAATTAGGTAATACCTATTACTTTTAACAAACACAATTGTTTAAACAATTTATCATCATTTTTAATAATATTCTCTTAGAATAATGCTAGAAAAATTCAGTTTTTCCCAAATTTTCCACTTTTTTGTCCAATTTTCAATTAGAGTGAAGTAAATTTTCAATTAAGAGTAACAAAATCAATTGTTCAAAAATTTATTATTATCGCTAATAAAATTCAATATGAATAATGCTAGAAACTAGCGGTTTTTTCTGAAATTTTCAACTATTCGTTTACTTTTCACTTGAAGCGAGTTAATAATTAATTCAATTTAGGAAAAATAATTATTTAAACAAATTATTATCGTTAATAACTACCTTCTTCATTAATGCTAGATAGTTGCAATTTCTTCTGAAATTTTTAACTTTTTACCCACTTTTTACTTAGTGAAGTAATAAATAATGCAAGTAAACAAACATAGTTGTTTGAACAATTAATTATTGTTTATATCTCTCTTCTCTTAGACGAGTGCTAAGAAGTTGCGGTTTTTTCTGAACTCTTGAACTTTTTGTCAACGTTTTACTACGTGAGGTAATAATTAATACAAATTAACAAACATGCTCATTCAAACAATTCATTATTGTTTATAACTATTTTCTCTTAGAGTAATGCTAAGAAGTTTTTTTTTCTGAAATCTTTAGTTTTGCTTTGACTTTTTAGTTATGCACAAATAATAAGTGAACCCCAATAAGAATCATTTTTTAAATAGTATTGCATTTTTTTAGGTGAATTATTTTTACTCTTTTCCCAATGTTTAAAAATAATTATTCGAACAAAAAAGCAATTCTACACAAGAGATAAACACAAATAATGGAATAAATTGGAGAACTGGGTCTGTCAATGCCTTGTAAAAGTTTTGTTTTTAATTACAACAAGAAGTTTATTGCAAAACGTAAAAGAAAAATTTGGAATTGCACATATTTTAATGTCAGCTTCGCCCTAATGTTTATCTATTATTTTTTCACAACTAAAAAGGCAAAGCAAAGGTAAACATTTTAGAAAAGACCGCAACTCTCTAGCACTTATCTAAGAGACGATAGTTACAAACAATTATACATTGTTCAAACAACTATTTTTGTTAACTTGAATCAATTATTACCTCACTAAGTGGAAAGTGGACAAAAAGTTAAAAATTTTAGACAAAAACCGCAACTATCTGGCATTAAAATAGATGAAGATAGTTATAAACAATAATACTTTGGTTGAACCTTTATTTTTTCTAAATTTAATCAATTATTAAGTCACTCCAAGTGAAAAATAGACAAATAGGTACAAATTTAAAAAAAAAACCGTAACTTTCTAGTATTTAAATAGATAAAGATAGCTATAAACAATAATAATTGGTTTAAACAATTATTTTTGCTGAATTAAATTAAATATTAACTTACTGCAATTAAAAAGTGGACAAAAAGTTGAAAATTTCAGAAAAAACCGCAATTTCCAGCATTATTCAAAGATAATATTATCAAAAATGATAATAAATTGTGGAAAATTTGTGAAAAAGCCGCAACTTTCTATCTCTATTCTAAGAGAAAATTTGCTGAAAACAATGATAAATTGTTTAAACAAGTCCCCATTTTTTTCACTTATGGGAAATATGTGTTAAACTTCATGGTGCTTGCGCCACCTCTACATGTCATTTAAAAAAAAAAAAGATTTATTTTTGTATGGATTCGAACATATTTCCGGGTGATATGCAGGATCTACAAAATAAACAAACCAAGATAATCGATGAAAACTGTTCAAATCATTATTCGTGTGAACCGCTCATTTAAATGACTTTTGAAAAAAAAAATTTTATTTATAGTTGATTCTATTCAGATTATTACATTTTCCAAATAGGAAAAGAAAGAATTTAAAAATGTATAAATTTCTAAAATTGCTAATATTTAAAACATTCTTTTTACAAAAATTTAACTAAAAAGATTTCTTACAAAAAAAGTTTAGTGTCTCTATTTATAAAAAATGTAAGATCAAAATGAAATCTACTTCCTTATGAATAATTTCATGCAACGAGATCAGAGCATGAAAAAGATTGACAATTTAAAATTATATTTCCAAACTACCTCCTTTTCGGCTTATTAGAGACAAATACATAACAGAGGAAAAAAGACGGAGAAAAAGGAAAAAGTCAACCAAAATCAACCTCAAACTTTTTCCTCATTTTCTTTCCATATCATTTCATTTTTAATCGGTCCTCCAATAATATCAGTTACATTTCCCCATTTTAATCAATTTCGTTGAAATTCATCATTCTCAAAAAAACGATATATTTAAATAAATATTAGGAATTAAAAATGTTAAGAGATTAACTCCATGTTTATAAGTGTACACATTATAAATCTAATTTTTTCCACAGTCATCACGACACTAATTAAATTCCTGTTGAAAGGCACAACGACAGTCTCAAATTGAGGAAGTTTTATTTTAATGTATATTCAAACATTAAAAATAGAAAGTTATAATCTTGGAAAAATAATTCTTAAAATTTCTCAAAAAGACAAAAAAATAGAACCTTCCTGTGAATACTTTTTTGAAATCTTTTTTTATTTTATTTATTTTTTCATTACACAGAAGGAAAATACCACAATAGAAATATACGAGGTGGAGTATTCAAAGTAACGACGCCAACTAACATTGATTTCTAACACGAGAAATCTCAGGCATTGCCAGATTTTTGAAACAATCCTATCTTACTTTTTAGAGAGAGAAGCATTCAACGAGACCCTTTTTTATACATTTCTCATTTTGTTTTTCGTCTACTGGAACAAGTGACTCTATTTTCAAACGACCCCATCGACTGACGCAAACATCGTAAAATGTACATGTTTCAAGAAATTTCACAGACCTAAGGAAAAATCCAATGCATAAGAATTGGAAAAAAATAAGATCTAACGTGCAATTAGATATGCAAATCATGAGCCAAAATCAATTCGTAGACAGCCTTAATAAGTACATATTAGCCGAACGCTCTTAGCTCTTTTATAATTATTTACGAATAAGTTCATAAGAATGTACGATTAACATTATATTATTTTCTAGTAATTTGTAGTAAATACTATAATGCGTTTGGATTATTAATGATAATATTAATTGTAAGAATTTGGTATTATTTTGTATGCAATATCTTTGTTGCCTGATGATGGTTTCGACCAAAGGCATTCGTTTCAATAAAATAAAAAAAAAATAAAATAAAATAAGAATTATTTTTAAAAATAATTCTTAATTATTCATTAATGAATACAAAAACAAGGTATAAAAACAAAAATCAATCTGAAAATAAAATTACGAAAGTGACAAACTAAATAAATTCAGCATAAAATTTCTAATGGATGAAAATATTTCATTGGTACTCAATGGTACATAGCGAAATTATGCACATATTTTATATATGGGATATTCCTCAGAATACCTTTTTTATGTTGGTAACGTGGGTGTCATTTTTTATAATCCAATTTTTTGTACAACCATATGACAAACTTATTTTTGATGAGTATCTGATTAACATTTTAATTAAATTACTTATAAATTTGAAAATTATGTACCATCATATTGGCAATATTATTTTTTTGATAAGTACCAGGATGACGTTTTAAAAAATAACATTTTGACAATCTTATTTTTGATAAGTATGAGGGCCTAAAATAAAAGAATGATCAAAAAACTGGAAAATTGAAGGAATACATTATAAAATTTTAAATGAGTAAAACATTACAAAGGTACTGAATGCTACATTACAAAAATTATGCAGACATTTTATATATGGCATCTTCCTCAGAATACTTTTTTTTTGTATAGGTAACGAGGGTGTCATTTTTTATAATCCAGTTTATGAACAATCTTATGACAAACTTATTTTTGATAAGTATCCGGTCGACATCTTAATAAAATAATTAATAAACTTGAAATTTATATGAACATCCCATGGGCAACCTAATTTTTCCGATAAGTATCAGGATGACATTTTAAATATATTATAACATACATCATGTGTAATATAAAATAGTTGAATTTTAAAAACCTGAAAATGTGTTAATTATGAAGATTGAGGAAAATAGATCATAGTGCCCAGATATAAAATTTGCGGTTGATTCTAAGCCAGTCTATTTAGATTATTACATTTTCCAAATAGGAAAAGAAACAATCCAAGGATTTATACATTTCTAAAATTGCTTATATTTAAAATATTCATTTAATAAAAATGTAAATAAAAAGATTTCTTTCAAGAAATTGAGGTGAAAATAAGATTCTATTAATCAAAACTTGTAGTTTTCCTATAAATAATTCCTGATAAGGAGATCTAAATTGGTCTGGATACATGTTGGTTTCCTAGGAGTATAAAAAAGACGGAGAGAGATAAAGAAAAAGTGTAAGGTTGGTTTTCGTTGACTTTTCCTTTTTATTTCTCTTTTTTCCTTTGTTATGTATTTGTCTCTAATGAGCCGAAAAGAAGGTAATTTGGAAATATAATTTTGAATTGTGAATCTTTTTCATGCTCTGATTTCGTTGCATAAAATTATTCATAAGGAAGTAGATTTCATTTCGATCTTAAAAAAAAAAAATTTCGATTGTTCTTGTGTAATTTATATATGATCTTCTTATTTCTGTAAACAAAATTAAATTAATTGTTGGTTTGTTATGAAAAATGCAGATCCGGGCAAAAATGTGAACCGAAATCATGTAAAAAAGACAGATCTGCAGATCCTGCTTTCTTGCGAACACCAAGCCCTGGAAAACAGCATTGGTGTTCACAAAAAAGCAGAACCTATGACAAATTTTGAAATTATTTTTAAAGTTATAACCATTTTATTGTAAACTATTATTACACACAATGAAATACGTATACAATAAATTTTTTTTTGTCAATTCAATAAAGTTATGTTTGGTTGACTGGATTTAGTTGTTTATTTTTCAATTGAAAATTATTTTATTTGCAGATGCTGCCTTTTCTGAGGTCTCATAATCTGAAGAAAGCCAGATCTTTGTACTGCTTTCTTACCAAATATCTCGTCCCCGGAGACCTGGTCGGTGATCGACAAAAAGGCAGGATCTGAAAGATCCGCCTTTCTTGCGTAATTTTAGGTGCCGTATTCGAGGAGGGTGTTTGAACTTCGTGCATATCCGTACAATTTTCAGCAGATCCTGCTTTCTTAGCAAAGATGTCTCGCCAGAATTGTCGAACCACCTTTTTTACAATAAGTATTAAAAAATTATCTTCAATTATATTAAAAATTTCAAATAAGGATTTTCATAAATAAACGTATCTTTGCTCTACGATTCTAACGATATAGAAACTCGTTTTTGATTTTGTGTAGATCCTTTCTTAAATGTTACGGCAGTAGTAGGGTGGCCCAAAAGCATACAATATATTTTTATCGTTGTTTCACTTCCCTATTTTCTTTCACTAGGTGTAAAAATAATTGTGAAATTTTGTTTTTCTAAAAATGACAAATGAGTTACGTAAAAGCCGAGGCAATAAAATTATGGTAGACATGACTGAAAATAATATCACCTCAATCTTATTCAGAATACTACCCTTAAAAGTAAAAAAATCACCCTATTAGAGGGAGTTGACATTTTTTTATGTGCTTTTTTTTATACATTTTAGATATTTTCGGACTTGGTTGATTAAAAGAGACCTTATAAAAGTTAAAATGTGTGTCTTACAGTTCCTTACATAATATCTTATAAGTAGGGTTCTAGGATTACTTCAAAACTATTACATAAATATTTTATAGTTTTTTTTAAATAGTCTAAAGACTATCCCTAAGTAAATTATCCAAGCGTCAGGGGCTGCTAAGGTCTCAACCCAGAACTAATAATAAGAATAAATCCCTAAGTACTATCCTTAAAACGCAAAAAAAAAATATCTATGAAGGATAGAAAGTTCTATTTTTTATTTTTTTATTTTTAGGTGCAACTCTAAAGATACGTAGGTTTTCATATAAATCTATATAAGACATCTCGGAATTGAAAAAAAGTTTAAATAACATTTTTTTGGTTAGTACAGTCAGGAAGTTCATAAAACCTTCTTTTGTGACATCCTACTAATACAGTTAAATACTGAATATTGAGAAAAGAGACGACACAAAAAATTGGTTTGGCCACCCTAGTATCCAGCGACCAGAGAAATATGGGAATTTGATGAGAATTTTGTGCACCCCGAAAAATACGAGATGAATGTCGATTTATTACCAGCCGGTCAGATGCTGGGATATCTTTGAAATTAACTAACCAGAACATAGCGCACACAATACATTTTTCACGGTCATTGAAATTAAAAAATTCGAACTCTTAAGCTGAACATTTTTGAATTAGAAGTTATCAAATCGAAACTGAACTGCAAATTAAACACTCAAAGTGCAACTCATTTAAATTTTAAACTTTCCAAATTAGAGCTTAACAATTTTTCAATTTAAACGCTCAATAATTTACACGGATAAAATAGAAGCTCTTAATATTATGAACAATTTAAAATTAAATGCCTTTAAAATACCAAATTTTTAATCTTAAACTTTTAAAAATCAAACAGTTGAAAGATTTTTAGTTGAAAAATATAAATCCACATGTTATTATTCTGAAACAATTTTAAGTTGGGACCATAAAAAATGGATTTTATAGCTGATTTTTGCATATTTGATATATAATTGCTCGTTATAAATAAATAGTCTAATATTGATAAATATTACAAAATTATTTTCAATGAAAAAATTTCAAATTGAATCGGTTAAAAATGGAATATTTCAGACTGAAATAATAGTTGAGCATTTGGATTTGAAACTGAATAAAAGAGTTTAATTATAAATCTATTAATTTGAAATTTCTTTAAATTTGAAACAGATTAATTTTGAACGTTCAAATATCTAAATTGTTCAGTTTTGAACAGATTAAGAATCATAATAATAATAATAATACTCGGACTACAGTTCAAATAAGAAAATCATTTATTATTTTTTATTTGCAGTTGATCAACTTAAAACTTTTTTTATAACAAAATTTCAATTTCCAATGTTTGCAATTGTATTGTAATTGTTCGAGTCTTCAAAACTGCATTTTAAAATTCTTTTTACTGAAAATGTACGCTTAAAAGTGGAAAATGTGTTAACTAAAAGATTTTAGAATTACGCATTGTTAACTGAATGATTTCATAATTGAAAAAGTTCAGAGTCGAACCTAATATTCAAAAAAACGTTAAAATCGAACTAATTTGGCATTGCATTTGTATAATCTCATATAAAACTTATGATATGTAAAATGATTCAATAGATTTTTCTTATAAAAATTGGTACTGTTCACGGTCAAAAAATGTATTCACTGCCATTTCCCAGTTTTTCCTGGTTTTAATAATTTCCAGTCATTTCCCGGTTCAGCGGTTAATCTGTTTTGAAATTATTAAGTTTTGGCTAAAATATTAAAATTGGAAAAGGTGGAAAAATTGCAGTTTTCCAGTACACTGTTTTCATGTTTTTGGGAACATCAAAGAATATATTTGTTCTAAAGAATCTTTAAAGAAGTCTTTTAATCGTATGACTGAGAAATCATATCAGTTGGCAAAACAATATTTATGGTCAAGAAAATTTTGTTGTCAAAAATTGAATTTTTGCATTTTTCTTACAAACAACGAAAGATTTAAACTAGCTCATTTCACGAGCACTTTGCTTCCCGTTAGCAAATGTATTTTCTTTCTCATAGAGGAAGCATTAGTTATTTTTTTCAATAATAGACAAACCAAAGTCTTCATTTTGAACAATTTAAAAGAAATTTACAAAAAATACAAAATTACAAAATAATACAACAAATTTTTTAAATACAACGAAAAATCAGACGACTCAAATTTTGTATTCGAAATGATAATTTTTCGAGCTGGAAAAGGAAAGGGAAAAGTTCTGTCACACCCTATACCTTTCCTAGCTTTATGTTTTCTTTACAAAAATTTTCAGAATTATCCTATTCGAAAATTTCATATCAAAAAGTCTTTTCTATTCATGCGTCAACTTTGAATTATGTCAATGAAAAAAGTTCTTCTGTTTGAAACAGATGATTCAAATATTATAAATGAGCATAACTTCCTCAATCTTCAATAAAATGTATTATTATAGATCAATTGATTAACCTTGAATCAAGGAATCTTTTCCGTTCTTGCAGAAATTTTTAATTATGTTAGTGAAAAAAGTTTTACTATAAAACCCGTGTTTTCAAATATTATGCATTACCATAGCTTCCTTACTCTTCAATAAAATGGTTAATCGATTCGTCTTGAATCAACACAACTTTTCTATCCTCGCATCAACTTTAAATTATGAGAATGAGAACATTTTTAGTATAAAAATGGATTTTAAAAATAATTAAATTACCATAACTTCCCTACTCTTTAATAAAATGTATTATAATTGTGGGTCAATCGATTCGTCTCGAACCAAGGAATCTTTTATGTTTTTCCATCAACTTTGAAGTATATTGAAGACAAAAGTTTTACTATAAAAAACCGTATTTTCAAATATTATGCATTACCATAGCTTCCTTACTCCTCAATACAATGTATTAATATTATAGGTCAATCGATTCGCCCCGCATTTTTACTATTGAAAACCGATTTTCAAAATATATAAATTACCATAACTTCCCTACTCTTTAATAAAATGTATTAATATTATAGGTCAATCGATTCGTCTCGAACCAAGAAATCTTTTATATCCTTGCATCAACTTTGAATTATGCTAATGAAAAAAGTTTTACTATAAAAAACCGATTTTTAAAATATTATTGAGTGATAAAAAAAATGCAATAAATATTTTTAGAAATCCTTTGGTTAGTTTCAATTATGAGTGATGAAAAAAATCCCTCCAAATTTCATCAATTTATCTGCAACCGTTTTCAAGTTATCATCTTCACAAAAAAGTGTGACATCCACACAACACACACATCCACACACACACGCGCATCCGCACACACTCATCCGGACAATTGCTTAGAACACTGTATTAGACATTTTTTAATTGAGCAAGGTTTAATTAAATGAATTTTAAAATTTTGGAAAATATTACCATTACAAAGCTTCTTTTATGAGGAAGCAAAAATGCTAAAAAAAAGACTTCATTCGCGAACAAAATTCAAAATATTCAATTTTTCAAGAAAAGAAATCTTGTGGCTACAAAAATAATTTGGCCTGCATAAAACTTGCGGAATTTTGATTTTATATAAGCACGATATTTAAAAAAAATATCGGATAAAATAAAATAAGAAGGGTTTTCTATTAAATAACAATAATAATTAAATTTCAATTCGACTGAAACTTTCCAGATAAATTTTGAAAACATTGAAAGTTGATTAAATGGAAAATATCAATATCTTAGTTAATCCAATTTTTTGTTTATAATGAGGATACTATGTAAGTTTCATACAGACCAAATCACTCTTTCGGCCACGAAAATTATTTGTCGAAAAATGGAATCATTAGTTCTTCTGCGAACGATGCAAGATATCATAAAAGACTAGAGGCTGCCCTTTTTAAAAAATTTTTAAAATGAGCAAGCTTCGTTAAAATTCACCATTATAAAACGTACTAAGCAATTTTCTCAAATGAAAAAAAATGTCTAAAGAATTGAACTAAAAGTATTCTCATACTAATATCAAATAGTTTTACCATTTATATTTTGTATTTCAAAATAGGAGAGGGGTCAGCTTTAGTTTCACACGACATTGGTGCGGGAGAAGAGGGGGGTACCAAAATGTTAGAAGTTGTCACAATAGGAACATGTGAGTAAAAAATCATGGAAAATAGCGTCACGTATTATGTAGACGCTCCCTTAAATGTATAGAATGAATTGTTTCAAGGTTGAGATTTTGAATTTCAGGGTTGAAAATTGCATGAATTTTCTCAATTTCCCCTTTTCTGTTGGTGCTAATGCGTTCGGGTCCGTAAAGTAAACTTTATAGTTGCCTTTCTCTGTTTCTCGCGCATCGGTTGGCAGAGCAAGCACCCCACGCCGCCAACTCGAATAATTCACATTGTCCGTCGGGAATGGTAGGTACTACTCCAGGGCTTTCTTTTGCCAATTATTTCGGGACGGCCGCGCTTCGACGAGAAAAGAAAGCACTGCGCGGCAGAATAGATTCGCGCGATTTTCTGCACGCCGACTAAATTAGCTAGCCGAGTCACTGTCGTACCGACAACAACAAGGCACATTTGCAACAATGCACTTTTTTCCCACTATTTCTGCTGAGCGAATGATTGCTGGAATGTGACTGAGATCAGATAGTCATTTTGAGATACTGATGATACAATTTGTGCTGACGACGCAGTTTCATTAAATTTATTTTGCAAAACTCTTCAGAGTATTTAATCAAAAACTTTTTAAATAATTAACAAGGGGTTTGATTTTTACGATCTCGGTGTCGGGACAGAACTGACCATATAAGTTGAATGTTGAAAATGAAATTCTCGAAATGAAGGTTAAACTCGAAATTGGCAGATGGACGATCGTAAAGTTTGTTGACAAAAATCAGCAAATACGACCGTGAGAAGAGATATAAAATTGGGGAAAGAGTCAGTGCTGAATTAAATTTTGATGCGTAAGAATCACTAAGTTGCGTACCCGGTCTAGAGGAATGTTAATACTTTTTTATCCTATTCAGTTTGGTTTGGTTAAAATCTTAAATAAGTTTCATAATTGAGAATTGTTTACTATTCTTAATAAGGTTTGTCATTTTTGGGAGTTTGTCCCTGACTCTATTGTTTCCACTAGGTCTCTTTTCTTAGTATCTGTCGCTCGAGACCTTGCGACCGCGGGTCTGAAGCGACAGTGTTGTTGTCATGGTGGCGCACTCGGTTGGTTAGGCTTCTCTTTTCAGCTCCATTTCGACTTTAGTGCCGGGCACCCGTGACCTTTTCCTGAGACCAAGTTTGGCGAACCACTTTTCTTAATGTGTGTCGATGAATAGAGTCTGGTGGGTCAAAAGTATTTGGCAGAAGAATGATAGTTTTGTCTAAGAGGATATTTGTTTTGCTGTCCAAAGAATGTTGAGTTGTTTTAATATTATGAATTTTATTTGATTGAAGTTCTGTCTGGGAGATTCTTCTAAGAAAAGGAAACCCTGGGGCAATTAAGTGGAAGTAGTGTAACGCAGGTCAATGGCCCGCCATTTTTGGTGTCCTTCTGGTGTTGTGGTAAGGAGCCTGGCGGATGACAAAGACATCCGATTGCGTGGGGATCAAGCCCTAAGTGAGGGGTCCTGGTCCTAGTTTCCGCGGCCTACATTTGTGCTAATTTTTAAAACAAACAATTTTTTTTGTATTTATTATTCATTTGCATTTGGCAACCGATCAGGGTAAGTCGTGGCTGCTGTGGGGTTGTGTCATGGGGAGTCTGGGTTTCGGCGGATCGCATACAATTTGGATTTCAGGCAAAACTTTAAATTCTTAATTTACGTATGGGTAATATAAAGGCAACTTTTGCTTCTTCGTGTAATATCATCAGGAATATTTATTGGATTGTTTTAAAATTAGATCAATTTCTTTTTTTTCGATAAAATTGACCAAAAGAATGAGAAAGATACAGATTATGGAAAAATATATTAAAGAAACGTTAAATACGTCAAAAAATTACTTTTCCTTATTCTTCACTCACAAGTTGCTACGTTTGAGAAGGGGTTTCGAAACAAAGATTAATAAGATCAAATTCCGAATGTTACTTTTTGAAAGTATGTCTCAAGAACTATTATTCTTTCATATCGATTCTTAGTGTATCGTACTTAAACCCCATAGAATTTTAAGTTCAAGAGCTTCCCTCTATTTTTTTTGTGAACGTACGATGAAAATTTTATAAGTTTTTGTGAATTTTGTTGGTTCTTTTAAGCAATATCAATGTGAATCTTTGATAACTAAGGCTAAGTATTGCAACTCTGTATGAATCAGAGGTGTCATATTCACACGTCAGAGAATCAATATATAAAAATTGATAAGAAGTTCAAAAAATAAATCAACGCTGTCATTTTCATTATTTAAAATTGAAAAACTTCCTATTGTAAATCTATAAAAGTGAATCAATTTCACTGTTAAATCTTCAAAATTTAATTATTTCCAATTTTAAATCTTCAAAATTGAACTATTCAACAAATATTCGAAATTGAAGAATTTTCAATTTTATTACTCTCTTCTAAAAAAGCGTTCAAAATTGCATACCTTTAACATATAAATATTGAAAATTCTATAATTTGCAATTCTACATATATATTCGATTCAAGAGTTTTCATTCATAACACATGAAAATTGTAGAACGTTGAATTTGCAGTATTTGAAATTGAAGACTTAAACAGTTTTTAATTTTGAACAATGAAAAATTATGCATAAAGTTTTACAATTTTACAAACTTTTACAAAAAGCTTAGGTTATTTTTAATATGTTCAGGTTAAAAAATCAACAATTTGTTATTTATTCGTAAAAGAAGCATTCAGTAGGTTTTGACTGAATACTATCTTCTTCAATGATTTATAACTCTTTTAATACCAATTAAAAAATATTCTTTTCACCACAGTTACGACACAGTTTGATAACCGGGAAATGACCAGAAATTTTTTTTTATGTAGAGGCCACCTTCAAATATTGTAGATTTATATTGAGAATTTGACTGCAAATATTGTATCATATTTTTTAAATGATAGTCTTAATGATTCAAAAATTTCAAAATAAAATCTCACCGAATCGATAATAGTTCCAAATTCGACTATTAAAAATTTCAGGAAAATTTCAATATTGAATCCTTTAAAGTTTCAAAATTTTATATTGGAAGCCTTGATAGTTGCACAATTTTCCATTCAACCTATTTTTTATTTAAAAATTTTCATTTAAATGCCTCCAGAATAAATTCAAAACAATTAAAAATTAAGAAAATAATTTGTCAAATTCAAGCCTAGAAAATTAGTAAATTTTAAAACTATTTATAATTTAAATGATTAAAATTGCGCAATTTCAAAAATTGGAATCACAGCGAACTTATTTTGTATTCTTTTTTTTCTCCTAATTTTAATTTTTCAATTTTTAGGTTCAGTTTTTAGTTGAAGATTTAAAAAAACTAATCCTTTAGAGTAAAAAGTATTTGATTGGAAGATTTCAAGAAAAAATAATAATTCTAAATGAAGTGTTAAGAATTAAACGATTTCAAAGTAAAAAGTTAAAAATTATGTTGTTTGAATATAAACATCGACAGAAATAGATCCGAAATTGTTACATCAGTGATTAAATACTTCCTTTAATTTTGAATAGTTACAGTTTTATAGTTCTGAATTTTCGTGTTTGCCGCTGAGTTTTCAATTATTCCTTTCCATAAGTTTTAATTTTACAATTAAAATTAAAATGCTTGAATTTTGGAAATTATAATCAACAATTTAAATATCGCTAATTTTAAACAGTTTTCAAATTTACTTAAGATAATCGAAATTTTAAGGGGTATGAATATAAAATAGTTTTAATATCACAATTCTCGGTAATGAAAATTTTTGTTCAGTTTTAAATTAAGTTCGGATTCGTTTAATTCTAGAGGATTTATCTTTGTAGCATTCGATTTCAAATTGTTAAACTTTAATAACTTCTTATTAAAAATTATTAAAATTCAAAACTTTTAAATTTCAAAGTATTTGATTTTGAACGATTTTAATTAGAAATAGTACAATTTTAATATCTTTGAATTTTAAATGATCCAGTTTTTGAAATTCTTATATAAACTTATTTGATTTGTAACATTTTTAAATTGTTCTATTTTTGGAATTTTTTTTTACAATTATTCAGTTTCGAGTTTCTTTCATAAAAAATGTTCTATTTTGAACGTTTTGAATTAGAAATGATACAATTTCAACTCTTTTCTAATGCAATTGTCTAATTTTTGGAAGTACATTTAAAAAATAGATAAATGAACTTAAAAAAGTCCAATTGTTTTATACAATTGCACAAGAAGACTTAAAAAGAAGTATGTTAAAAAAATCAATTTTTAAAAAACATATACTCAAGAAAGTCAATTTTTGTAACATAATTTCACATAAGAAGTTAAAACAAGAGAAATATGTTTCTAAACAACATTGTAATCGGCTCATTAGAGACAATTATATCACAATTGATAAAAGAGGGAGAAAAAAGAAAAGAGACGACCAAACCACCTTGCTCTCTTTTCTTTATTATTTAGCCGTCTTTTTTATACTATTAGGATCTAGCATGTTTTGAGACCCTTCAGGCTTCCTCACCAGGGAAATTTTTAATAGGAAACTTCTAGGGAATATTAAAATGTTATGCTAATATTAAATAAAAATGTAGATATGACTTTGAAGTTACTTATTAAGATAATTATACTATTTACATTTGTTGATCTTTAATATTTTTGAGCACTTTTTTATATTTTGTCAATTGTTTAAATAGCAATCTCAGGAAATTAAAAATATTATTCTTTCATTAACATCTCCATGAATATATCTTTTGAATTTGTTCAAATGGCAATCTGTTTGAAATATATGATGAAAATAAAATCAAGGAAGCTTTAATTTCAATGTATAATAAAAACTTATCCTTTTGTTGTTTTTGTCCTTAAATCCAATAAGAGTTGAATAATCTTTTTTATGAAATTATTATTTTATTACCAATCAGATTGGACAAAAATTAAAATTCAATCTTCTGAATATATTCACTGATTCTAATAGAAAACTCTTTAGTTCAAGGACATCAAAGACCATCCAATTTTCAACACTTCAGTCTGAAATTTTTCGATGATACAAGTTAAATTCCTTTTTAATTCCATTAGAAATATTGTCTCTTTTCAATGTTTTGCATAATTATTGTTTCAAACAAATTTGAAACTCTCAATATTCAAAATATCGTTCAATAATGTATATTGAAATTGTTTATATTAGATGCTTTTGAAGCTACGGATTCGTTGCCGTGAAAAAATATTATAAAATAAGCTAAGATTGTAAAGGATCTTTATATTTTGTAAGATATTGATAGGATACTTTAAGTATTTTTCAGAAGAATAATTGCATGTCAGACTTTGCTAGTAAACGCCCCTTTCATAAATTTTACATTAGTCTCTTTCTCTTGAGTTCATTTTCCAATTTCAGAAACATGAGACACTCATTCCTATTTTGTTCATCATCATCTCTACACCTACATTCGATTTAATGCCTACGGCATTCAAGGAGAATCGCGCGCCATTCATAACCCAAATGTTATTAGTGCAGATCGCAGTCAGATAACTACGATGGCAGTCGTGTGGTTAAAATAAAGATGATGAATGTTTGGTCGTCTCTTGCGATTCTCGGATGCAGATTAATATCGGAATCAAGCTCATTTCTCTATACATATATATCCCATTCTAACTATACCTGCACAAGATAAAATGCTTTAGGTTAGTTAAAATTACTTGTACAGCCAATATGTATACCTATTCTGTTTTTCAGAAAAAATCTCAAAATAATCCGAAATATTCGAGAATTCCAGAATAATTTCGAATATTCAAGAAAATTGTCAAAGATTATATAAACATTCCAGCATATTCAGAATATTCTAGCAAAGCACAGTTATGATGTTATTGTGATTTATACAATTCTTTGAATGTAGGTCGAAACTAAAAATATGAGTTTCATATGCACAAGTTTAATATGTTTTTTTGTGTATTTTGGAATATTTATAAGCATTAAGTCTCATAAGTATCAATTATTTAATAATAATTGGTTTAATAGTTCGATAAAATTGGATAGTCAGTTGGATGATTTCATCTATATGATTCTATTTGAATTTTTCTTATATCTCTGTTGCTTTTAAAATACAGCATTTGTCTGATGATAATCAGACAAATGCTAATGACTTTATCACGTTTTGTTCGCTTACTCCTCAATTATGAAGAAATCGATATATTATGTATATTTTGTAGACAAAAATTTTAACTGGTTTAATTTTATATATTTAATTGTAATTGGCATTAAACCATATATATTTTTAAAAGTGTAAATTGATTGTTCATAATTGAGAAAAATTTCCCAAAATTCTTTATTATTACATCCTCATGTTGCATCCATCATTTTGAATTAGTGAATTTCCACACTGAATTTGGAATCAGTGTCCACAACAATGTCCACAAAAACTTTCAGGTACCAATTTTAAAGAATTTTGACAAAAATGTTGCATTTGTGGTCGCCATATTGTATCCGCCTTAAATTTTGTCTAGCTTTTGTGTGGTTCTGGCCCATTGTGTGTCAAAATACTCCAGGAGTGCTATAAATAATTTTGCTGCACGAATACTTTACTAGATTTTTTAGTGTTACTAAATCTAACTTGAACCACAAAATACAAATTTTGAAAAAAAAAATATATATTCAAAAAATTCCTGAATCTGTTAAGCTTAATCCTGTGTTCTATAATTCTCTAAAAACATTTGTCAGTTCCGAGCGGGGGTATAATGAATTCTATTCAAAGTAAAAACATTTTCTGTGATATTTATTTCAGTTTATATACATTTTTGAAGATTACAGAATATTCCACAATATTTAATGCGGGCACGTGGCGAAGCCCATTATAAACATAGTTATTATAATATACAATCTTGTACCAACGGAAATAATCAATATAGTTAGTCTGTAATAAAAATTAGTGCGAACAAATAATCTCAATGAATCTCATTTTATTCTTTAATAGACTCTGTCATAACACACTAAATCCCAAGGTGTCAAATCTTGATCCAGAAGTGGATCAAAGCATTGCACAATGGAGTAACAGTTGATAACTGTGGGCTAATTACATTGAAAAATACAATTACTCGGAACGAAAATTTCATGAACCAGAAAGGTGGTTCTTCGGACATACGTGAGCATGTAGTTAAATCAAACAAATGTAAAATGATTCAACAAAATATATGATTTCCCAGCCAAAGATTACATCTACCAAAAGATTTCCAAAATTTAAAAACTTTCCGGAAATTTATATTGTCTACGAATTTCAAAAATTCCTCCACTAAAAGTTTCATATAGGCAGAAACTGTGTCTTTGTTCCAATTATGTCTGAAATTATTAATTTTTATAAAAAATATCGCATGCACTAAGGGGGAAGGGACTCCATATGAGCAGAAACCATGACTATTACAAAAAACGTCTGAAATGATGAATATTTTATAAAAAATATCGTATGCACCAAGTGGGAAGGGACCTTTTTTGACTCATGTAACTTTTAAAAATTGTAGATACTTTGAGAATTATCGAAATTTCTAAAATTTTAACATTTTTGACCATTTATAAATTTAGCATCAATTTCCAAAATTTTAAAAACTTTTGGCAATATACCAATTTTAAGGATTTTACAAAATTTCCTAAATTCATATTAAAATGAAAATAAAAATTCTTTAAATTCCTCCATATGACCAGAAATCATTACTGTTTCACAAAAAAAACGTCTGAAATAATGATTTTTTAAATAAAAAATATCGTATACACCAAGTGGGAAGGAACTCTTTACGACTCGTGTAACTTTTGTAAATTTTAGATAATTTGAAAATTATCAAAATTTCTAAAATTGACTGCATTCTTAACATTATTGATAATTTATAAAACTACGAATTTCCAAAATTTTCAAAACTTTTGGTAATATATAAAATGATGAGTTTTATGAATTTCCTAAATTCATATTCAAATTAAAATAAAGTGTTTAAAATTCCTCTCTTTCTTTCTATGAGCAAAAATCATGGCTGTGTTACAGAAAAAGTCAGTAATAATTAATTTTTTATCAAAAATATCGTATGCACGTATTTACCACTTGCGTATTTTTTCAGTACTCGTCTTCAGCTGACGCTTACGCACTCTCGCCAACAACTCGTACTGAAAAAATTGCACTCTGCGTAAAAAGTTCCACTTCTCCCTCTTGGTGCATAAAATACTATTTCATAACACATGCATGATTTCAGCTATTTTTAAAGCCCATGAAACTCGAAGCAATAATTTACCATAAATTACCGATAAATTACCGAAAATTTCAGTGAATTTTTTAGATACTCTGAATTTCCGTGAACTTCCAAAGTTTTTTAAATTTCTGAAATTAAAACATTTTTGTATTTTATAAATTTACTATAATTTCCCAAAAGGACCCCGCAACCAATACATGGTAAAAAAGGTCCCGGTGGAATGTTCAAAGTTTTTGATATTTTTTAGTTTATGCTCTCCTCATCAAAAAAACCTAATGGCAAAAACTCAAATCATGAACAGTTTTTGCACCAGGACGATTTAAAAGTCAGATTTGGGTACATATTTTTGCCTGTGGAGTGGAATATATCACAGATTTTTTTTCCACCTTTTGCATTGCTCTCGTGCAAGTTTATGTAGAAAAAGAATTGCACGGCTGAACAATGCGATGTAATCGCGTTGGAAGTGATAAGCGCTAAGCGTGCGGACGATGCGCTAAGCGCTTAGACCACGTACAAAGCGTTCATATAATTGCATGTTATCGAGCTTCAAACGCGAAATTCGATTTCTATTATCAAGAGGCGTTTGGTTGTCTGAATCAGTGATACAAATAGATAATTTACAAACGCATGACAAAACGCTACTTGCGATTGAAAGATTGCATCCCAAGTTCGTCGCAAAGCGCTTAAGTTGAATGGCCAGACAAAAGAATCGATACCCAGCGTTGCAATTGGGCACTGATCAACCAGTTTATGTCAAGCACTCTAAAGTACCTTTTACATAATTCTCCTTTCGTGCCAATGCTTCCATCCTTCAATGCTAAGCGTTTAAGAAAAGTACTCAGACAACATAATAAACTCCCAGCGTTGCTGTTTGGCTTTGCTTCGCCAGTTTAAGTCAAGCAGTCTAAAACACTTTATAAGGAATCCTTATCTCGTTCGAACGCTGATCCAACGTAGATCACAAAATCAACCCCCAGCGGTGCTGTTTTCGTAATCATAAATAAATACCACCTGGGGTGGTTTCTGGAGAGCTTGATGAGTGACGCGTGTCGGAGCGATGTTGTGAGACGAGTGTGTCGTTTGAATCAGCACGCGACTTCTAGATTGATCTAAAATCTATCTCGTCTCCTACACATTCTTTACTTACCCTTGTAACTTACCCTTACAACTAAGCTAGAACCGATCGAGTTACGCTTAGCCCGAAATGGATTTTGCCTAATGGTATAATAAATAATAAATAAATACAAGTTGAAGCAAAATATTGCAAGCGGCTGCATTAATGACAAATGCTTAGGAGTGAATTAATGTATTTGTAATCGATTTCGATATGATTTCTAGTAATTGCAAACTGCATTCAGATAATTGCAAATAATTCAAAAGTGACTTCAATCCATTGCAACGCGTTTGCAGGGAATTTTGTATAATGGAGTATCATTAATATGCGTATTACTTAACATAACAAACTAAAATATGGAAGAAATAATAAAAAACAATGTATAGTGGTAATAATATAAGTGCAGATGGGAATCTGATTTCAATAAGTAGCTTCTGTAGGATAGTAATCTTCAAAAGAAAGAAAGACAAAATATAGAAGAACAATAGAAAGAAATTATAACACAGGAAAAGAAGATTTATTTGCTTCTTCTGTAATCATGAAAAGTCATGAATAATAATTCTATTTATAAGAAGAAAAGAAACATAACGTAGAAGAACAATATTTCATAATATAAATCTGGATCATTGAATGAATTTTTTTTTGTTAAGCAGGTTGAATTAATATCAGTGCTGATGATAATGTGATCTTAGTAAGTAGTTTCTTTAGGATACTAATTTCCTGAAAGAGAGACAAAATATGTAGAAGAAACCAAAAGATTATAGCACAGGAACAAAAGACATTTTTGTTTTTTTCTGTTACCATAAAAAAGCATGAAAATTGATACTGTTCACCGGCAAGAATAAATAAAATGTGAAACAGGTGATCATTTGGCATAAAATAAGGTTAGCGTATGTGATTTGTTGCTTTCAGTCTTCAACATCTTCGGGCTCATCATCGGTGTTCTGTTGTTGAGGCCTATTTACTGCATCAAGGATCGCGTTATCGAGAGACGTTAAGGGATATCGAACATTTTCTTGATGCCGTGCATATCCCAAGAACCATAATACGCTTGCAATATGTGCACACGAGCCTACAGTATGAGCTCCCGATTTGCATGTGCAATAATATCCTTCGATGAGATCGTTCTCGTTACCGTCCATTTCATCATCGTGTTCATTATCATCAACGGGTCGATACGCAACCCAAAGTTGGTACCTAGTCGCATTCCGATGTCATGAAAAAACTCTAACTCTGATTAGTCCAGGCCGCGGCATAATGCCTTCTCGAGCTTGATCCCTTTAGGATTTTTAGCTGAAATATATCTTCTCCTTCCCTCTGTAACTTATCCTGGATATACAATGGAGCTAACTTGACTTGATGGACACCCGCAGTCAAATCCTTGAGGAAGTCCAAAGTTAAGTGCGGAAAGTCAATTCGAATCGAACCCATCGAATATCACCACCTATGAGATGCAGATTTTCGGCTTCCACTAACCCTTGAACAACATTTACTTCGCGGGCTTTCTCCAGCAACTGCCAGCTGAATTTGCATCAGCCCCTTCCATGTACACAAGAGGGTGGTAGCGATTTATTATTGCTCCAGCAATTCGATCAAAATCACCAAGATCGTGAAGAAGAGGCGTACGAATGACTTGCGCAAAGAATTGGAAAATCAACCTAATGTGGCCATTTCTAGCCTCCACGATCCATCTTGTTTTTGTAACCAGGCGTGATTCGTTTGTTTGTTCAGTGGTCAGTTCACGTTGCCCTCGCTCAAGAAGTGATAGCACTTTCCATCGGATTCCCAGATGCTCCAACAGCGGTCAAACAACCCTATAGCCCAAATAAAATACAACAATATCACCTTCTTGTAAGCATGCTCTCATTCCTTCAATGTCCCATTAGGTGCTACAAGTAGTGCTGGTTTGACCAAATGACGTCCTTTGTGAACGCAGTAGGACTGTCGGAGGAAACGAAAGTATGTGCTCTTTTCAATGTAGCTGTAAGTGCCGTCAATGATCACAACCACGCGGACAAACTCAGGATCTGGGTTGTATAGTATGTTGGCAAATTCAGTAACATGCCTCTCTATATATTCAGTCCTAGTAATCGCACCAAATCCTATTCTTTTCGGAACAAATCTTATCATCAGACATCTCCTGACAGTAGAAATAACTGGGCTTGTAGCTTGTCTGCTAGAGTATTGGAACATAACTTTCAGGAACTCAGCAGGAAGTGCTTGTCTCAACTTGCACAAGAACATCAGAAGATCTTTCTTTACGTACCTAAAACCATTCTGTCGACGAACTGGATCACAATACGTGTACAGCTCCCGGAACTGGATCACAATACGTGAACAGCTCCCGGAACTGTTCTTTCGTCACAGGAGAAAAGGCTTCGAATTCAGAATCTGTGAAACCCCTTTATCACGTATGGCCTATTTACACATTGAAGCCCAGGTAACAACGGCTGTAGAAGAAGACCACGATCATCTAAGTGAATTCTACAGGATCTAACGTCTTCGGGGACGTAAATGTTCAATAAAATGGAGACGTTAGCTGTACTTTCCAGAGAAAGCCTGTGGATGTCAACAATAGAATTACAAACCACACAACTACGATTCGCAGTTTGTGTCAGCACGTTTAGCCTTAAGCAAGAGGGGTTACGTTCGATTTCCGCTATTTCAATCCGAATAGATTGGTTGCAATTAATGCACAGCCTCGTGATAGGTGTGATAATAAGTGGTGGCCTACCGAAACCATCACGTCTGTGGATAAAAATATCGCGCTTATCTGGGTTTTCTTTTCCATCAGTTCGAGCTAAAAGACCTGGCCGAAATAATCTATCACAAACGTAACACGGTAAACGGTTCCTGAAAGCCATTGCCACCTTTCTCCAAAACGACAATCTTGTATCATTAATGTGACATAAGTCACATTTGTGACTTTACGCAACTCCACGCGATTTGCTGATGACGTCTGGTGGATTCAAGTAACTATTGCCAAATATATGAGATACCAATGGATAGCAAGTGACACTGTCTGACTTCAAGCAACTTTATGAGACATTCCGCTACAGAAGTCACATTCCGTTATTTTACATACCTTCACACGAGTTTCAGAGACATAGAGTGGATTCAAGTTACTATTGATGATTATATGTGAAATCAATGGATATCAAGTGATCATGACTGACTGCAAACAACTTCACCAGACATACTGCTACTTAAGACACATTCTGTAATTCTGCACAACTTCACGCAACTTGCAGTGATATTTGATGAAAATAAGTGACTAAGAACGGCTATGACATCAAGGGTCATCAAGTGGCACTCAGAGACTATGACTATATAACATGAATATGTAACATCAGATGGATTCAAGTGATTCAAGCGACTTTGACATGAAAAACAATCAAATGATTATTGCTGACTTGAACTGGCTAATCAGCGCCAAACAGCAACGCTGGGAATTGATTTTGTTGTCTTGGTGATTTTTTAAACGCTCAGCGTTGAAGTTAAAGTGGGAGCGTAAGAATGAGATAAGTAGTCCTTATAAGGTGTTTTAGACTGCTTGCCTTAAACTGGCTAATCCGAGCCAAACAGCAACGCTGGGAGTTGATTTTGTCGCCTGGATGCTTTCTTAAACGCTTAGCGTTGAATTTATAGTAGGACCGTTAGAACGAGATAAGCATTTCTTATAAGGTGTTTTAGACTGCCTGATTGAAACTGGCGAATCAAAGCAAAACAGCAACGCTGGAAGTTTATTTTGTTGTCTGAGTGCTTTTATTAAACGCTTAGCGTTGACGGTAGGATGGAAAGGTTGGCACAAAAGGAGAATTCTGTAAAAGGCGCGATTCTTTTGTCTGGCTATTCAACTTAAGCGTTTTGCGACGAACTTAGGATGAAATCTTTCAAAAGAAAGTAGCATTTGTCATGCGGTTGTGAATTAGCTATTTTGATCACCGATTCAGACCACCAAACGCCTCTTGATAATAGAAATAGAATTTCGCGTTTGAAGCTCGATAACATGCAATTATATGAACGCTTTTCGTGTTGCCTAAACGCTCAGCGCAACGTCCGAACGCTTAGCGCTTATTACTTCCAACGCGATTACAGCGCATTGTTCGTCCGTGCAATTCTTTTTCTGCCATAAGGATTTTTTGATCGGGAGAGCATAAACTAAAAAATATCAAAAACTTTGAAAACTCCACCGGGACCTTTTTTAGCATGTATTTGGTACGGGATCCTTTCTGAAATTTTCCAAATTTTTGTTAAATCATAAAACCATGATTTTCCAAAATTTCCTAAATTCATATTAAAATAAAAATAAAGTTTTCCAAATTACTCCATTCGACTAGAAATCATGACTGTTACAAAAAATACGCGAAATCATGCATTTGTTATAAAAAATATCGTTCGCACTAAGGGCAAGGAGAATTTCTATGAGTCGTGTATTTTTCACTACTCGTCTTTGGCCCGCGCTTACGCAATAGCCTGCGGCTCACGCTCGCTCGCCTACAACTCGCACTCAAAAAATTACACTCGGCGCCAAAAGTCCCACTTCTCCGCCTTGGTGCAATAATATACTTTTTTATCAACTCCCCCTCAGTTTCATTTTATTCACAAAAGAAAGAAACGATTTAAACGCCTGAAATCAAGCAATTTCTGATGAGACTAAAAAAGCAAGCATTTCCGAGGAAAATAATAAATGAGCAACTCATACACTCCGCATGATATCTCGCGTGCTATATTCGAATAAAGAAGAGCGCAGGTGGCAGAATAGCAGCCGGCATTTGTAAGAAGCAGAACAAGAGAGAAACAGAAGCTGAGAAAGAGAGAGAGAGAGTGAGAGAGAAAGAGGGCGCGATCAGAGGGCGGTATCGCGGTATAGCACGCGCGCGTAAGTACGGGACTTCTCGTTTTGCGACGAGTCGTCGCGCATTGTGAACCTCCCCTTGCGTCGCATATACTGCGCTACAAGATAACTTACTTTATTCCGAGCACTGTATAAATTACAGGCAAATAATAGTGTCCGCAAGCAGCGGTTCGCGCTCGTATATTCCATATACCCGGCGGCTTTCTTCCTTTTACTTTCGCGTTATTCGAGATGTTATATACTACCTCTGAATCTGACCTAACTTCAAATCACTCATTATCCATGTGCACAGAAATGCGGTACAAAGAGCATTTAGTCACAGTGCAAGGACCTTTCCATAAGTAAATCCTGATTCATTTCATCTATATATATTTTGTACAAATAAAATGCGAATATAAAGCTGTTTAACAGAGAAACCCCCAAAGATCATGTTCATTCCCAAGTAGACTGAAAGGCTGCAAGGCGTATGAATCTGAAGTTGATGATTTTAACGATTTTATTCTAACAGTTTTTAAATTCGATTTGTTGAAGAAATTAGTGACCGAAAGACTTGGACTTTGCACCCTAAGTTTTTGTATTGACAAAATAATTTCAGGAGGGATCAGTGGATAAATGAAGAAATTTGATTGCCCAATAATAAAATTCAATCTTTCACTCTAAAATCATCCATGCACTCTAAACATTTAAATTCCATATGATCAGAAACATTTGAATAAATTAAAAAATCGTTAGCCTACCAAAAAAGACGATGTGATTATAGAACGATTCGTTGGTTTACATTGGTCATGAGAATAGCTTACGCCTCAATAAGTAGAGCAAAACCGTTGAGGTGTGGCATGACGCTGAGATACAAATTTCTGACTTCCAGCAGGAAATGATAAAATCTTTCCTGATTTTCAGGTACTTTGACTGGCCGTCATCAAAGTTTTTAGGTTCCACGATCTTTCCACGTTTTACATTGGTTTATCGTTTTAATTAATTTATATAAATACCTTCAGGTCAGACGATTGGTTTCTCGGTTAAATTGTGGCATTCACACACATTTGCGTATTCGAAAATTAGCAAAACTTTGGAAAACGTTAAACATTTTTAATATAAATTAACACTTGGTCATAACTGTACGAGTGTTTCAGAGACAAAAAGGAAGCTTTCGATTGCTTTTCGTACATTCCCCACTCATTTCCCACTCTCGTTACTTTCATTTGCATACGCGTATTGGTCATTCTTATGATAAGTGAGAAATCAATTATCCTAGCGCGAACTTCCATTAAATTTAAATCTAATATGTGCCTCTGATAATTTATTATATTCATATCACTTTTTTCGTTATCAAATATACTTTGTATAGTTAAAAATTGCCTCACAATGCTGACAAAAAAAAAAAGAGAAAACATATTTTTGTTTAACACGGTGCTACAAACTATTTAAAAGAGTTTCATTCCTCTAGCGCCTGCAGAACCCACCCAGATTCAATCCCTTGACAATTCCATTTCAAATCGTATCAAAAATTCAAGAAAAGACTAGGTCATATCGTCAAAAGGATTTCGTATTTGGATATATCAATCTAAATTGAACAAAGAAACACATATTTCACTGATTTACTAAAAACTTGTATTTCTATTTCTTATAATCATTTGAAGATTAGACAAGAAGCGATTAATGCGGCACGGCGGGAAATGTAGTTTATCAAATAGTAAAAAAATTAGTTTAAAAGATAATTGTTCCATTTTTAAGGCGAAAAATTTGTTTTTGGTGTTTCTCATATATTATGATAGTTGCTAGAAAATTATTGAAGCTCATAGTAGCTTTATCCATATTTATTAAAACTTTGCTAATATCGATCTTCTGACTTTCTCGTAGTATTTTATGTATCACAAATAGGTAAACTTAGACTTATTTCAATTCTACACACAATCTGGTAATGCCGCACAGACGGTCATTTTAAAGTAAAATGTCAAATTATTGGATATTATATGTTTGTAAAGGATGCTAATCACTTCAAAAATATAACGTCTAATTCATTTTTTCAACGTGCAAATAAATATAGATATCTGATTCTACTAAAATTGTGCAATCGATTGTTAGACATTATTTCTAATGTGCAAACAGATAAAATGAATAATGCGCGCCGCATTACCCAACAGGTAGGATATGTTGACGCAAGTGGACTTTTTTGTAAGACTTCATAATTGAGTATTTTAATTCATATGGATTCAACTTTTCCTAAGAATGAAGCGAAGTTAAGATATCGATCTACATATTACATATTTTGCCATTACATTATCGATAATATCTTTCATTCTATCGATTGATTTATGTTATGCCGCACCGCATCACCCACTTTTAGCCTACCGGAGAATTTTCAAAAAATGTTTTTTTTTTCACATGTACTATTTCCTGAAAGAACACAGGTATTAAGGATTTTCTTTTTTTATTCCACGCGGAAACTCTTATTTTTTTCAGACATAGCCTTTTTAACAGAACACGCTACATCGTAGAATGCCCCTTTTCTTCTGTCGTTCGGGTTGAAAGGGACTACTGGAAATGGGGTATGATTATGTTTTCATTTTTCACATAATAAAAAGAGAGGTCACCAGAAATGGGATATGGTTGTATTTTCATTTTTCACCTAAAGAAAACTAACTTTGTACCTAGTTGTTCTCTTGTCAAAAACAGGTATTTACCATTTAGAGGGGAACTCTCTGAGGCCCTCTACGAAGTGACATGGACCCACAAATCTTTACTCGACTAGTGTACGCAGTTGCGTAAACGTCTAAGCACGCACGCATCGCATTTCATGATGACGGAACGCACCGCACAAAGAGCGTGCATTAAATTTGTCAAAAAACTTAGCCATTCATGTTCAGAAACTTTCGTTATTATTCGGTAAGTGTGTGGTGATGAGTCTATGAGCTATATCCAAATTAAAGAGTGGTTTAGGCGATTTAAAAGTCGTCGTACTGCAGTGGAAAGTGACCCTCGCTTCGGCAGGCCCGGAACGGCCAAAATAAGTCAAACTGTGGAACGAGTGAGTTGAACTTCAAAGATTTGGGGATGAGCCACGCAGCTGCAAAATTTGTTCCACGGCTGCTGACCGAAGACCAAAAGAATTATCGAGTGGAAGTGGCCCGGAACAATTTGGAATCAATCCGAAACAACCCGGAAATGTTCAAGAAGGTCATTAATAGGGATGAGGCATGAGTTTATGGCTATGATCCTGATTCAAAAGCCTAATCTTCGCAGGAAGATATTGTGCACTATGTATATGCTCAAAAAGAACAGACGGTAAACAGAGAGTATTACCAACAAGTTCTCAAACGATTACGTGACGCAGTAAGAAGGAAGCGGCCGGATTTGTTGAAAAGTGGCGACTGGCTTCTTCACCACAACAACGCACCTGTTTATTTATTGCAGTTTATTTCGCAATTTCTGGTGAAACACGGCCTTAATTTTTTTTTAAATCATGCTGATATGCTAATTCTATAAAAAGTTACAGCGTAACATAAAGTTCAGCAAAAAACAATTTACAATCATATAAGCCTTCTTTTTCCTGCGCGTATTAGACTACAAAACGCGAATATCTCCCAAACTACGATCGCCAAAGTGGACCTTTCCATGCAGAATGTTACAGTTTATGATTAGATCGACATACATTTATTTTCAGTTTTGACTTGTGCTATTTGAGAGACGAGAAAATGAAAGTAGCGTGAATAAACTGGAGGAGTAGATAAGAGTATTGGATGTGAGTTGATATGGATTTGCTTGTAGGATAATGCACTCGATCGAGAGATCCATTCTAAGTTGCTGCGGGCGCGATTTGCGACGGAGAGCAAGATCGTGCCGCGATCGAAATAGATCTCCGACCCACGATCCTCGCGGTTGCACTGGTCAGTTAATCACCTCGTCTTCGACGCAATTATCCCAAGTGGGCGAGATCGGCCAGGCCGATCAGCAGCACGAAGGCGTGCACCAGAGCTTCTGTTCTCGACTGTGCAGGTCCCCCGATTCGAGAGTGCATGGAATTACCAGCAGCATTTTCGACATGAAAGCAAATTACTTTCTTCCAGGAAAACTTCTAAAAACCCAGTGCCTCTACAGAGTAGCTAAAATACTCTCCGAATTTAAATTAGTGATATTTCCTGAGTCACTCCAAGTCGATCGCCAGTAGATAGTGAAACATGAGGAGAATTATTTACAGACACGGATCTAGAGAAGTGACCCGGGGGGGGGGGGGGGGGGGTTATACACATAGGCTAATTAAATTTACCAATTGCTAACCAATTTCATACTAGCTATCACTTTTTGCACTCTATGCATGCGATAAGTTTCTTATTAGCAAACAAATTCTCAATATAAATGTTTCAGTGTGGTCGCTAAACAAAAAAAAAACAAGTTTCTGCTCATTTCCCGGGTACCAGCCATTTTTCCAAGTCGTAACAATTTTATGCCTGAAAAAAAGTTCGACATAAATATTGAATTTTATTGGATTTCAATAAATTGTAAAGATTTTAAGTGGTTTTATAAAATGTCAAGACGTATCAAAAGGAGTTTTTTTTTAAGATTTATGGAATTTTCATATAATTTCCAAGGTATAGAGGGTTTTTATTTGCTTAATATTAGGGACTACATTTTTTTAATTGACATTCAAAGTGTCATGAATCGTTCAAGACGATAGTATCCGCAGAAAACCTATAAAACGATTGTTTTTACTTAAACCTTGAAATTACCGAACTCTGACCTGTAAAATATCCAGTCTTCCACTTTGTTTTCAATGGACCTAAATTTTGGAAATTTTTAAGATTCTCCTAAAGAAAATTATTGCCCTTTTTGAGAATTTTTTCTGAATCATTTTTAATTCTCCTAGAAAATTTTCTATAGTATTTATAAAAAATAGGTCCGTGATTAATACTTATTATTTCACATATCCGCCACTTCAGAAACAATTCGGAAACTCCTCAAGAAGAAATGTTTTCCGTGTATGAAATTTCTTATAACAGACTTGTAAAAACCTGAAGATTTGACTAAACAGAATTCTTCTATTTTTGTTCTACTTTGATGAAAAAATTAGCCTATAATGTCTGTAATTCTAATATATGTTAATCAAGGGTAGACTTGAAAAAAGCCTCCCACTCGATCATACAGCAAATGCTCACAAATCTGCAGCTAAATATCAATGACATACGTATCGCATTCAACACCCTCAATTATGCAAATGTTGTCAATCAAGTAATTTCGCGATCCCATAAACGGCCCGTACAATGATAAAGCACGTGGGCGTACAAAACGGTCTGGTGACACATTTGAGAGTGAAAGTGCTCTATTGTTTAGTCTAAAGTGTTCACCTCTTCTTGACCAGATTTCTATGTCATTTCAGTCTCGATTTCTCTCTCTCTCTTTGATTCTCTTGTTCCCTCTTTCCTTTTTCCTCTTTCCTCTTCATGACGTGAGCCACTCCTGGCAATTTCGTCTTCTCCGTGCTCCATTTGTTAATTCGGCCCACAATGCAAGCGGGGTGCTTCGCGCGAGCAAAAGCACGTCCTTTGCAACTGCCATCGGACAGTATTATGACTACACGGTTAATTAATGTTCCGGATTATATGCCGGCGAAGCGGTACCTCGTGATTCAGTCGCGAATAATTATAATCGGACGCCTCCTTTGTGGGAGGGACAGAGAAGAAGGGGAGAAGTGAAGGGTGCGAGGGTTGAACAGAGAGATATCTGAGGACCGAGGAACAACTCTTCTCGTTCTTATTCATCTTTCACGGTGTCTGGAGTCTGGAGGTCGCGAGGGATCAGCGATCTTAACCCTCGCAATACGGAGGAGAGATATTTTTAAAAAGACGCATTGCGAAGCAGCTAAGAAAAATAGGAGACTCTGCTCGATTCCTGATTCTTACTATAAGAATTAATTGATGGCTAAGGGTAGTTATCAGAGGGTTGTGAAATTTGGAATATGAATTTTTTTAAACGGAAATTAAAAAATTTAGACAAGCTAGGGAACATATGCCTACAAAAAAGGGTTTCGTAGTCTCTTAGGTCGTTTACCCTCCCCCCCCCCCCTCTTCCCACTCCCTCTTACCCGTTTCCCATCTCCTTATTCCCTCGCCTCATCTACCCCTCGTATCATCTCGTTTTGTCTCGTCTTGAGTCTTGTCTCGTCTCGAGTATTTTCTCGTCTCGATATCGTCTCGTTTTGAGTCTTTTCTCGACTGGGGTAATGTCTCGTCTCGAGTATTTTCTTTTCTTGTCTCGATCTTGCCTCGTCTTGGGTCTTATCTCGTCTTGATTCTCTTCTCGTCTTGAGTCTTTTCTCGTCTTGTCTCATCTCGAGTCGCGTGAAAAAATTAATACGGACAAACACCCGACCGAAACTATACGGGCTTCAGTTAGGGGCAACGAAACCCTAAAAACGAACAAAAAAGTTCATTTTCGCTTTCTGGTGATCGATGCCTCCCAATTTGTTCATTTTTTAGTAAAAAATTCCCTATTTTTGTTTTTCATATCGGTTTTAAAACAATTTTTTTCCAGTACATCGTGAAAAGTTACTATTTTTCGTGATGAATGATATATTTGATGAATGTAATATAATACTTTTTATTTACCATATTTTGCAATTCTTTAGAAAATTTGTATTTGTATAATTTTCCTTCCACCAAATTGCGAAAAGTTAATATTTTCTGGAATTATAACCCAGTTATAGAATGTTGAGAGAGATTTTTTTTTTTAGGAAATTTGAAGGGCCACACTGCATACGGGTGTGAGTGCCAAATTTCGGAAATGCGTTTTATTGGCCTAAAATATTTTTTCAACCTAACTCATATTTCTGTAGAAGATTATGGTCCAGTTCGATTTAAAAGTGGGTCGAAATCCATGTTTGGTATTTTTTTATAACGTATTTTCATCTTTTTGCCCGTTCTTTCCGCCATTCTTTCTGCCATACAATAGAGCTAAGTTTACGCTGAAAATTCTGTATTGTTTTTTTATTATTTCAAAAAACACAAAAGTTATGCAACTCTTTGTGGGTTGAGTAATAGCTCGAAAGTACTCTGTTGTTTTTTCATCTAAATTCGAAAATAAAACAGTTACGCAACTTTTAAGGTACCCAAATTTGACTTTTTTAGAACGCGCTGTTTTTCGACAAGGGCTTCCTCGTACATGGTTATTTTTTGTAAAGCATTTTTTGGCGATTCAATAGAGCTGACCAATGGCTCGAAAGCACTTTCTTGTCTTTTTTTAATTCAAGAATAAAAAATCTGCTTGCTGCGCGGGCACATTCTCATTGCGCGCGGCTCGCTTGGCTGGAAAGTTTGAGAGCGCCTGGGGCGCGCGACTGTTGGTTCTCGCGCTTCGCACTCGATATTATATTCATCTTACGCTACGCGCTCGGTCTTTGTATTTCCCCACATCTGTGCACAGAACTTTTAAAATTAAATGTTAAAGCATCGACAGCTGGAATTTGGTTATTGTGAATTCTCTTTTCTTAAAGCTCCTTCGGCTTTAACGAACACATTCTCATCACGTATCTCGTGCTTCGCATTCGATTTAATCCAAAATCTGAACTTTTCTACATTATGTTCAACACTTTAATATCAGATGTATATTAGCTTTCTTTATGTACCTCGGCCTGGAATTGCTTCTTCAGATATTACAAAATAAAGTACAAATTTTATTATCATCATGATTAATTTAATATTTTTTTCTTATTTTACATTAAATGTTATTCTCAGCTCCCCTGAAAAATTTATCATTTCAATAAATTTATATCATTACAATTCATAATATGCATTAGTATTAAAACATACGTATTTTCATATCTTGTTATTATGATTGAAAAAAGTGCGCATACTATAAGAAAACAAAAATTTTGTTAATAAACATTTTATTGCAGCTTGTGTCGTTTTCCCATAAATTTAATTTGTTTATTTTCAATGTTATTTTTACAATTTAAACTAAAAATACGCATCCTAGCGTAAAGTGGTTTTGAGAAAATTTGTAGATATAATTTAGGCTAAAATTTTGTTAAATAAAATGTTATTGTAGCTATGTCCTATTTCAGAAAACGTAATTTTTTTGTCTTTAATATATTTCTATAACAAGAGTTTATAACAAATTTGTAGATATTTTTTGGTTGCACAAGTTTTGTCTTTTAATTTTTTTATCTCTTGTGTCGCTTTTACGAAAGTTTAATTTTTTAATTTTCAATCTTGTTTCTTACGATTAAAAGAAAATCTACTTGCTCTGTCTAAAAATTATCAATAAAAAATTTTTAGATCCTTTTTGGGTGAAGAACTTTTGCTTATTAATTTTTTTTCGTACCTTGTGCCGTTTTCCAAAAAAATTTAATTCTTTTATTTTTAATGTTGTTTTTTACGATTGAAACAAAAACTACGAGTCCCATCAAAAAATGATCAATGACAAATTTGTAGCTCTTTTTTGAATGAGCAACTTTTATGAATTTATTTTTTTCATAGTTTGTGTCGTTTGTCCAAAAATTAATTTTTTTATATTTTAAATGTTGTTTTTAATTTTCTAAATTCCAATCAGAGAGATGAATTTTTAACCAGAAGAATAAATTCTCAACGAAGAAGGTTCATTTTCTACCAAAAAAGATTAATTTCTAATAAAGTTTGCAAAGTTGTCATACAAATATTTGAATCTTTGAAGAAATTTTGAACCTAATAGTTAAATGTTCAACCAAAGAAATAAATTTGCAACCAACAGTGTTAATTTTATACCAAAAAAGTTTAATTTTCAACAAAATAGAGGAATTTTCAACCAAATAATTGAAGTTTGAACTGAAGAAGGTAAATTTTCAAACAAAC
This sequence comes from Andricus curvator, assembly GCA_932195095.1. Taxonomy (NCBI): domain Eukaryota; kingdom Metazoa; phylum Arthropoda; class Insecta; order Hymenoptera; family Cynipidae; genus Andricus; species Andricus curvator. The sequence goes on from CAKNYM010052593.1 coordinate 258,131, forward strand.
ATGGAATAATTAAATTTTGAGTGAAAAAAATTAATTTTCACCAAAAAAAAATCAAGCAAAATAGTTCAATTTAAAAAAATAGGATTTCCAAGTAAAATGATCAATCATCAACCAAAAAGATTAATTTCCAACAAAGTAGTTTCACTTTCTATTAAGTAGTTGAAGTTCCAACCAAAAAAGATGAATACTCAAATAAAATATAATAGTTGATATTCCAACAAAAAAGATTTTAATTTCAATCTAGAAACAGCTGGATTCAACCAGAAAAGACGAAATTTCAACGAAATAGTTCAATCCTCAATGAAAAAAAAAACCACGCGTCTCATCAAAATTAATTGCTAACAAATTTGTAGATCTTTTTTGAACACACACTTTTTGTTGATTCATTTTTTTTCGTAACTTACATCATTTTTCCAAAAATTTACTTTTTTCATTGTTAATGTTATTTTTCACGATTATAACAAAAACTACGCTTTTGAGTACGCGCTCAATTGTTGACAAATTTTTAAATGCATATTTATTTCCTGAATTACCTTACAATAAAAAAACTATAATCCTTTTTCCAGACATACATCCCTATCTCGAGTTGTTATGCTAAAATTGAATTTTTGTTTAGACATTATTTGTTTATTGATAAAAGAAAATATCCTACAAGTCTTCTTTTAGATTTTTCACATACCTCGCGTCTTTTGGCGTAATATTGGAATTTTCGATTTCTGCATATCAATTTCGACAAATAAATTGAAAACGCAGAGTTCTGTCAAAAAATGGTTCAAGGAAATGTAGTAGGAATTTTTGAATGCTGGAATTCCTCCAAAAACCTTCCCCCATATTTTGCATCGTTTGACCTAAAATTTGAATTTTCCACTTTTTTCATATTATTTTCGATAAATAAAACCAAATTGACAAGTCCTATAAAAATAGTTCATATAAATTTGGGAGACTTTTTGAAAGCTGCAATTCCTTGTTTATTTGTTTTTTCCTTATCTCACGCTGTTTGGTTCGAAATTTGAATTTTCGATCTTCTGCATAGTGCTTTCGATAAATAAAACCAGAATGGCAAGTCCTATTGAAAAATAGTTCAGAGACATTTTGCAGAACTTTTCAAAAGCTATAATTGCTCTTGGAGACTTTTTCTCGTATCTCACGTCGTTTTGCTCAAAATTTGAATTTTTTTTTTCATAGTATTTTCGATAAATAAAACCGAAATGACCTATTAAAACATACCAAAAAATTGTTTCGAAAATTTTGTAGGACATTTCGAAAGCTGTAATAACTTTCTGAGCCTTTTTCCCATATCTTGCCTCGTATGGCACAAAATTAGAATTTTAGATTTTTTTCGTAGTATTTTCGAAAAAATAAAACCAAAATATCCATTTTTATAAAAAAATGGTTGAGAGAAAAATTATAGGTCTTTTAAAAAGCTACAATTCTTTTCTAAAACTTTTTTACTTGCCTGTCCTCGTTTGGCTTAAAATTACAATTTTCGACTTATTCATTTTCGATGCATGAAACCAATGAAAAACGAGTCCTATCAAAAAATGGTTAAAACTTTTTTAATATTTTAATATTTTTGTAAATATTTTGAAGAGATTCAGCTCTTCTTTCAAACTTTTTTCAGCTCGATTTGATCTGTTCATTTTTTGTAGAATTATTGTGTTTACGGACGTACGGACGGACAGATAGACAGGCTTCAGGGGGTCTCAAACCGTGGAGATCCGTTGGAAAACTTTGGTGTCAAATTTTGGACAATTCGAATACTTTCTCAATCATAAATGATGAGAATGTAAATGAGAATTTGTAATTCTTTTTTGGATGAACAACTTTTGTCCTTACAGTTTTTTAGTAGCTTGTTTCATTTGTGCAAATATTTTTATTTTTTTATTTTTAATGCTATTTTATTACGACTGAAACGAAAAATACGCGTCCCATGAAAATATTATGAATAAAAAATTGTATAGCTCTTTTTCGGCTAAACACCTTTTGTCGATTTATTTCTCCGTAGCTTGTGTCGTTTGTCCAAAAATGTTAATTTTTTAATAATATTGTTATTTCTTATGATTAAAACAAAAACTGCGCCTCCTATCAAAAAATAAATTATGACAAAGTATCACTTTTTTGGGTGAAAAACTTTTGTCAGTCAATTTTTTTTTGGTACCTTTTGTCGGTTTCCCACAAATTCTTCATTTTTATTTTCAATGTTTCTTTTTACGATTAAAACCAAAACTACGCGTCTTATCAAAATTGTATTATCAAGAAGTTTGTAGATGTATTTTAGGTGCACAATTTTTGTTTATCAATTTTTTTCGTAGCTTGTGTCGTTTTTTTCAAAAAATTCCATTTTTTTCAATGTGATTTTTCACGATTAAAACAAAAACTACGCATCCTATCAAAAAATGATTGATAACGAATTTGTAGCTCTTTCTCGGTTAAACAACCTTTTTCCATTAATTTTTTTTGTAGCTTGTTTCGTTTGTCCAAAAATGTAAATTTTTATTTTCATTATTGTTTTTTACGAATAAAACAAAAACTACGCATACTATTAAGAAGTTATTATCAACAAATTTGTTGATATTTTTTCAGAGCACAATTTTTGTCTCTTTATTTTTTTCTCATCTTGCATTGTTTGACCACAAGGTGGAATTTTTTATTTTTCATTATTCTTTGTGTGATCAAAATTGGAATTTACGATTTTTCGAAAAAATTCCAAAATTTGTCAAGATAATCTTGTAGGGCTTTTAAAAAGCAACGTTTTTCTTTCACTGGCTTTTTTCATATCGTGCGTTGTTTGGCTTATAATTTTCATTTACGATTGATTTTTAAAATTTTGTAAATAAGTTCACTAATTTAGATTTAGATGGTAGAATTATGCAATGTTATAGGCATTTCTAATACTTTTTAAAATATCCTAGAATGTTTTAAATTGTACCGAAATTCTCTAGATTGTTCTAGAATTATGCAGTCTTCTAGATGTTTCTGGAATTCTCTAGAATATTCTAGAATATTTTTTGATGTTCTAGGCTTGTATGGAATATCTAATAATATTCTGGAATGTTCTAAAATGTTCTAGAATATCGTAGAATTTTCTTGAATGTTCCAGAATAGTCAACATTTTAAAGATTATCCTGGAATTATGTAATATATTCCAGAAAGTGCTGAACTTTTCTAGAACGTGTAAAAACGAAAAAACTATAACATCAAGAAATTAATTTTTTTCAAATAATTAATTAATTTCATTCTAATTAATGCTTTAAAATGTTCTGAAAAATTACTGTTATCGTCAAGTTGCCTAAAAACCTGAAATTTGCAATTTTTACATGTAGATTCAGATTTTTAGCTATATTGTTCAATCGATTACAAGTAGCAAACGACAGTTGGGTCAGACAATCGCAATCAAGAAACTTGTTCATCAATTGCTAGAGCTAACTAGCGAACAAATTTTACGACGTTTGTATGTATGTACATTGTGAATAAATAAAATGAACAAAATTGATTTTTATACCAATTTATTTATGCTAAGATAATATGATTATCTAAAAATGTTGAATAAGCTGAATCCAATTTCGTTGTCTGACAGTAGAAGTCAATTACTACTTAAGTTTACATTTTAATGCCAAAGAATTAAAGTTATACTCTATTTGTTTGAGCTTATTATTCTGCAGCTTTCTCAAATGGTATTGCCGGGTTAAAATTGAGTGCTACCAAATTAAGTACCTAGTCTAACCAATTAATGGTGCAACTAACTATGATCGCTCAAAAAATTAGACATTAATTTTTTTAATAATCACTAAAAATCAATAATTCTTGGCTTATGAGAAGCAGTAAGTGCATTTTTTCACAATGTTGTCAATGTAGAATTATAATACCAAATTATTATTAGCAAAGAAAATTAATAAACATTCTTCTGCTCTACCTCAAGAGTCCATCAAGCAACTTGATGAATCGGTAATACTGCCACTATCGTAATTATTAGTGCTCTTTACTCTATCACGTTTGCATTTGACTGAATTCAATAATCAGTAGATTTAGCTAATCACGTTTAGCAGCTCCTGATGCCACACGACCAAGCTAGTCGGTCAATAAATTCTACACTTAACTACACGGTTCCACGTGTTGTCTACGCATTAAGCAGTATTTATTTACTCGTTGAGCGTGCATTTGCGAAAGGAGCATGTTCCAGTAAACAAGAACGTTTATGTTAATATGTCACCGTTATCGAGCTGATATAATCTCCTTGACACTCTTTCTGCTCTCATTTTTTATATTTATGGTGAACTATATGTTACACCCACTTAGTTGATCTTTGTTTATTTGTTCGATTTGCTGCCATTTCAGAGAACAGTAGTTATAAACAAAGATCTTTGCTGAAATACTTCCTTCTTTGTTAAGTCGTCTGAATTACCTATAAGGAAGATTATGAAATTTATTTAATGAGTAAATTCTTCAGAAAAAGAGCAATAATCTTTTCAAGCGTGCGTTCATAAACTATAAATTATACAGAAAGTAAATGATTTAAGTGAAGTGATTCTTAAGTCAACTTATATGTAAGTTAAAAAATGTAGTTCAAATAATTCACTTTTGACCACTGAATAATATTTGCTCATTCCGAAGGCTTTTTCCAACTAATATCATCAAGAATGTTATATAACGTTTAAAAATCTTCGAAAACAGTCCCTTCTAAACTGCAATTCTGAAAAAATACAGCCAAGCAAAAGACCTTCCATTTTCTTTTTTAAATTTTAGAATAAAAGTCTGGTAAGTTCGCTTGAAATGATCCCAAATATGCCTCATTATCTGCAAAAATTCGCTAAAAAAATGTATTTAGTTGCGGGGAAAAAATTGAGATTGCCTTCAACATTACAATGTATCCTAAGATAGTACTTTACTTATATTGTCTGACTTAAGTCATTTAAAGTTTAAGACCGCTTCAGCGTTTAGACTTGAATTCCGCCTATATTGAAAATTCATTTTTTTTTAACCTGAATTGTTCAAATTTCAAATTTAAAGATTTCAAGTGCGTTTTAGGCATTCTTTGAACGTGCAGACCAAATTAACTCAATGCTGGAGACATTGACCAGAACCAAAATCGACGCCCGAAGAAAAAAATGATGGAAAAAGTTAGTAACTTGAAATATTTCTTAGCAAATTCAAAAATGGTTCTTTTAACATTTCTGGTAATGTCCCGCTTTTCTCCCGGTCAATTTGACATGTTTCCCCTTCAATCAATTATTTAATTATTCCAAACTGATAAAAGTGCAATAGTTTACTTCAGTATATAATATTCGCTTCCAGCGTAATGTATCTATCGTAACACAATTCGTCAAAATAATGCTCTTCATGTTCATTTTCAAGATATCTTATGCTTCTCATAAGAAGTAAAGAAATCATCCGGTCTGGGTAATTGAGGAGTGTTAATTCGACGCTAATATCATCAAATGATATATCTCGACTTTGCGTAGTTAAAATCTCTTCGACAATAGATGAAATTGTTTTATAAGTGTCATTTTTTATATACAAAGACGACAAGGGTCTACAAAAATCACTCAGGATATTATCTACGATATCTTTGTCTTGGCTGTTTAGGAGTGTTAATTCGACGATAATAGCATCAAATGGTATATCGTGACTTTAAAAAAGTTAAATCTCTTAAGCGATGGACAAAATTGTTTGTCAGATCGTTCTTTTCCATATACAAAAGACGATGACTTTCTAAAAAAAATTACTTAGGCTTTTATCTATGAAATCATCAAAAAAATCATCCGGTTTTGGTAATTATGGACTGTTAATTCGACGATAATATCATCAAATTATATATCTCGACTGCGAGAAGCTGAAATCTCTTCGATAATAGATGACATTGTTTATGAAAGTGTACTTTTCAAGATACAAAATACGACAAGTGTTTAAAAAATCCCTCAGGCTGTTATCTACGATAACTTAGTCTTGGTAATTGAGGAGTGTTAATTCGATGATAATAGCATCAAATGTTATATCTCTACTTAAAAAAAGTTAAATCTCTTCGGTGATGTACAAAATTGTTTATAATTTATCCAACTTAGACTGTTATCTACGATATTTTTGAAAAAATCGCCTGGTTTGGTAATTTGTTGTGTTAATTTGACGATAATAGCATCAAATGGTATATCTAGACTGGGAGAAGTTGAAATCTGTTCCATCTCAATAGCATCTGTGGTTCTACAAATTGTTCTTGTGCGTATTTTATTTGATAAATTTCACCCATTAAAAGATTTTATTTTGAAATAAGATTAAAATCACTCAAAGAAATTGCATCAAACTGCCTTTTGATTTCATTAACTTATTTTTAACAAAAAAGTTTTTCCATTTGTTTTCAGGGTCAGTAGTTTTGTATGCCTTAACACTAGAAGTACCGAAGTTCGCCGTACCCCTTGAAGTACCACGTCGGTCATTTTTGATCCACAGTAGGGAACCACCGTTTTATTGGTAGTTGGGTGGTGTTTTGCGTGTAGCCATCTTTACAGTACTTTTAGGAAGACTCTAAATTGTAACCAAAGGATAATTCGTTCACTAAAATGAATAGTACACTGCCTCAGTCCGTCATCAAACATCATTAAAACAATGAAGTAAAACAAAGAAAGACGGTTTTTCGTTGTAAAAATATTAAAACAGAGTTAAAGCATACTGTTTACATGAGTACTAATAGTATTTTTTCTTTTACCGACAAATAAGGTCAGTACAGAGTATCTCTAAAAGATTCTATAATGCAGCATGTGGCTAAAATGCTTTGCGTGTTTTCTTGCTTATTGATATCAAGGAACAAAAACATATAAGAACAAACAAATTCACTCTAGAATTATAAATATTTGAAAATATTTAGGAGCAAAGGATTTGACAGAATTGTCTAAGCTGGGATGGTCTCACAGTTCAGACATTCGACAAGAGTTTTGGCGTGGCAACTTTTGCACACATACTTGTCGCACTTGAAACATACGCTTGATGTTTTATCATATCTAACATTAAACTGTCGTAATATAATCCAACACCTCGTGAATAACGTCGAGGCAGGCTCAGAAACAATTTAGAGTTTCAAAACCGGTGTTATTGATACCAAATTTCGTTAAACAGCGTATGGGTCAAAAATGACCCACGTGGTACTTCAGGTATAACAAGTAAATTTTTCATACTTCTAGGTGGGCTAGAAAGACGAAATTTTGGTAAGTTGTACAACATTATCAACGATTGAATGTCACGGGAGCGTTTGGTCCTCCGATGCTTATAGATGGGGTTACGGCCCTCGACAAACCCTCGTGGGTAAAAAATGACCCACGTGGTACTTTTAGTGTTAAAATGTTTATTTGAATGTACGATCATAGGTTCAAAGCATATTGAAACCGGTTAAAATCTGTTTTTTATAATTGTATGAAACACTTCAATGCTTCGTAATCTTTCGCGATACAAAAATGGAGATTAATAACATGCCTATCAAAATACTTTAGGTATGCATTTAAGTACAATTAAGACAATAATCCCGGTTACTTAATCCAATTCCCGCTCATTTCCGGGTTTCCCTGTCAGGTGCACATCCTGAATATTCCCTAAAAGAAAGAAAAATTGAAACACCAATCTTGTAATCTTGTCGTAGGAATTTCCCTAGGAAGAGTAAGCACCATAAACGCGACAAATTTTCATTCCTGTATATCAACGCGGTAAGGAGGTGCGAACACGAATGACGAGATAATCGCGGTGCCATAACAGTGCGATATTAATCGTGAGCGGGTGGATAGTGGAGATGGCATGGCGTGAGGACACAAGCGTGGGAGTGTTGGACGAAGAGGATGAAGATGCGGCCGTCGTCGAGGTAACGGAAACGATTCCGTCGTTGAGGAAGCCGCACTGTGTGGGACGTCATGCAATTATTCATCGCGTAAGGTTGCTGGTAACAAATCGCCAGTCAAGTGGCAACACCGTCTTCGTCTTCTTCGTCGACGACGACCAAGTCATCGTCTTACTCGTAATTGCGCAACCGACGCACACCACCGCACCGTCAAGACGCCGATTCTGATACCTCCACCTACGCTCACACATGACACTCATGACACTAGATGCGCCACCACAGTAAATTTAGCACTAACGCATCATGCACGCTCGGCCTGACTCGCATTACCCGTGTAGGAAATACGAGAATTTTCACTCCCCTAAACAGTACCGTAACAATTTCACTATTCCCCTGAAAAACATTGGGTGTTTACTTGCTCCAGTGTCAAGTTATTTTTCCGGCTATTTAAAAAAAAATACAAAATCGGATTAATGTTGAACGTCTCTGTGTTCATCTTCAGACCAAATTCAGATTCACCTTGAACAAAACCAGGTTTGTTCATAATCGATCTGTGTTAATCTAAATCCGTTAGGTTCATACTCGACCTGTTTGCGATGTGGTTTAATTTTGCAGAGATATCTGGTTCATTTTAAAACAACTCGATTCATGCTCAACCGTTCTAAGTTAATCTAAAACGGAAATCGGGTTTACTTTAAACCCATCCAAATTTTGCTGAATCGTAATCTGGTTCATTTGGAACAATATCAGGTTGATTTTCAACCGGCTGGGGTTAATTTGGAACGGAATAAGGTTCTCATGGAACCTCACCTTCTTGAACGGACATTACAGGTTTTACCCACAAACAATAGTATAAAAACCGAATAATTCTTTCAAAGTGGTTTTTTTTATCCCAAACTGATCTAATACGGTCGAATTGTATACTTTGTACTTCCTTCCGATAGTCAAGTACGTTTTTCACAATCAGTTGACAAAAATATTACACCGTGCTAAATTATATACGCTACTGTTTCTAGGTAGGAGGCTCCCCTCACGGCTGGGTCTTCTGCCCCGCTGTCCAGCTCGGGCTCTTCATTAAAGAGAACCATGTCTTTCACAAGAACGCTTGAGATGAATCGGGCGCGTCATAAACCAAGACATATCTACATACGTAAGTCTTAATGGAGTCGCGAGAGGCGACAGAGTCGTGGAATCTGAATCCCTTGTGACATGCTTCATGGTCGAAATGAGATGCAAAAAGGACATCAGTGTGCTAGACAGAATTTCATTTTCATGTCTACATACACAAAGAGGAGGTTTCCTATGCTCTACAGAAATCATTATACTAAATCTGCAACCGTATAATTAGCTCTGCAATAATAGATGTACTAGATTGTCTGATATGTTCTCCTCCCTTCATAGTGAAACTCTACTAAATGTACATAAATTCTCATTTTTATCACTGTAGCGGAGCGGCGGCGAATGCGGCACGGCGGCTAATGTGGCGCGTTCGAGTTTTCGAATATTAACGCATTTTCTGCTTGTGGAGGTAGTTTCATTAGCTGTGTATATGTTTTCAACGTTACATTATTTAAAAATTGGGATAATTAAATTAATTGCCTGATTTTTATGAAGAAAAGATAGTTTTGGTTCTTTCGCTTGTATTGTCAGAGTAGCTAAAAAAAAGCAAAACTAGCTGTGAATTCGATCTCGAGTAATTCCACTTTGTTTTATTCTATAATTATATGCACTGTTAGGAAAATCTGTACTAGATTTAGTATACATGTAATGAAAGCAAGAATGCGCAACATGAAATCAAATTTAGTATACCAGCGTACAGTAAATTTAGTATATTCATACTGAATTTAGTATACGCATATATGAAATTTAGTATACGTGTGTACTAAATTCAGTATATAAATATACTAAATTTACTGTACGCTGGTATACTGAATTTAATTTCATATTGTGCGTTCTTGCTTCCATTACATGTATACTAAATTTAGTACAGATTTTTCTAAGAGTGTGGTACTCCTTTCACGAGCACTTTGCTTCCCGTTAGCAAACGTATTTTCTTCCTCATAGAGGAAGCATTAGTTATTTTGTTCAATAATAAACAAACCAAAGTCTTCATTTTGATCAATTTAAAAACAGAAATTTACAAAATATACAAAATTACAAAATAATACAAAAAAGTTTTCGAGCTGGAAACGGGGAGGGAAAAGTTCTGTCGCACCCTATCCCTTTCCCAGCTTTATGATTTCTTTACAAAAAATTTCAGAATTATTCTATTCGAAAATTTATGATCAAGACGTCTTTTCTATTCATACATCAAATTTGATTTATGTGGATAAAAAAACTTTTTCTGTTTGAAACAGATGATTCAAATATTATAAATGAGCATAACTTCCTCACTCTTCAATAAAGTGTATTAATATTATAGCTCAACCGATTTGCATGAAATCAAGGAATCTTTTCCGTTCTTGCATCAATTTTGAATTATGTTAATGAAAAAAATTCTCGCATCAACTTTAAATTATGAGAGTGAGAACATTTTTAGTATAAAAATCGATTATATAAATATATAAATTACCATAACTCCCCTACTCTTTAATAAAATGTATTAATATTGTAGGTCAATCGATTCGTCTCGAACCAAGGAATCTTTTATAATCTTGCATCAACTTTGAATTATATTGAAGAAAAAAGTTTTCATATAAAAAACGGTATTTTCAAATATTATGCATTACCATAGCTTCCTTACTCTTCAATAAAATGTATTAATATTATAGGTCAATCGATTCGTCTTTAATCAACACATCTTTTCTGTTCTTGCATCAACTTTGCCTTATGTTAATGAAAAAAGTTTTACTCTAAAAAACAGATTTTCAAAATATATAAATTACCATAACTTCCTTACGCTTTAATTATTATTATAGATTAGCAGTTCGAACTCGAAAGTTCATTGC
>CAKNYM010052593.1:269291-291208 GCA_932195095.1 Andricus curvator
TGCGCGTATCAATTTACAAATTTTCCTTGTGAGGCAAGGGCCTCCATATTAATATTAGAGGTCAATCGATTCGTCTCGAACCAAGAAATCTTTTATATTTCTGCATCAACTTGTATTATTTTAATGAAAAAAGTTTTAGTATAAAAAACCAATTTTTAAAATATTATCAAGTGCTAAAAAAATGCAACAAATATTCTTAGAAATCCTTTGGTCAATTTCAAGATATTAGAGGGAAAAATAAGCCCTCCAAATTTCATCAATTTATCTGCAACCGTTTTCAAGTTATCGTGTTTACAAAAAAACACACATCCACAGACACACACACAAACACATCCGGACAATTGCTTAGAACATTGTATTAGACATTTGATTTGAGGAAGGTTTAATGAAATGAATTAAAAAATTGTGGAAAATGTTACCATTACAAAGCTTCCTCTATGAGAAAGCGAAATTGCAGAAGTTTCGTGCAAACTTATAAGATTTTTTGGAAATATAATGTTTTGAGTTTCTGGAATGCTTCAGAGTTTAACATTTTGACTCAAATTAATAAACTATTATGTAAAAAATCTTTATTGAATACTATTGACATGCGACTAATATATGGCGTATTCGGATTGTACCTTGTCTTAATATTATAGTTTAATATAAAGAATTGTTTAGAGAGTTTCTCCATTGATAATTATTCAAATATCTCCTCCATTATGTTATTTTTCATATTGGTGAGTCATTCTGCAGTGTTAACAAAAAATTTTTCTCTTGAAGTTTCAGCAGACATAACCCTCAAATTATTGTGAGACATTCTGCACTGTTAAAAAAACATTTTTTCTTTAAATTTCAGCAGACATAATCCCTCAAATATGTTAATAATATTAAACGTAAATATATTTATCTTATTTTTATTAAATTTTCTTCATTTATCTTCATAATTTGTTTTTTATTCAATAATTATGAATTTAAAACGAAACGCGCCACATTACCAAACAAGGTAGGACAACTTGGCGTACATGCACTTTTTGGTAAACACATTAATTAACTGTTTTAATGAACTTCAATTAAATTATCTCCATGCATAGAGCATTGGTAAGATATTGGCCTAAACAAAATATATTTTATTACAATATTTTACTTTATATTTGAATTTTAATCGTGCATTTTCCATTATGTGCGCCGTATTCGCCGCCGCTCCCCTAATTTTATAATGCAGTTATTTTTTTTTCATTAAATTATTTGTTTTAGCCAGAGGCATATGTCATCCAACTCACCTCTTCAAAAAATTCGAACAAGCCACCAGCTATTCGACTCCCACCGCGATACAATGATGACGGCCAGACAAATATCTAATTATACAATGGAACAATGAACCCAGCGAAAAATTTGTACGAATCAGAAACAATGTGGGAAATGAAGAACAACTTTATTTCATCAAGAGATCCATTCTAGTTTGTAAATGTTGCATTTAAGTTTCCAGTAGTTGATAAGTAACTTTTATTTAGTACCTTCTTAGGGATTGTAGGTTGAAGTACTCGTACTACTTGCAGAGGGTCCTTCGATTTCATAAACTAAAGAAACAAGATTTGGAAGAACACCGTTAACTGCATTTCGGATAAGTCCCTTTAGCCGCCTACCGTTAACTGCGTTCAGGTGACTTATCCGAATTGCAGTTAACGGTGTTTTTCCAAATCACGGCAGAGGTAACTTAAGTGTCCGCGAGTCATTAGCCGGGCAAATGGCGTTCCGGTGTCTGGAACACGTGGAATGGATCTCGCAGACGCGACCAACATGTCATAATCAGCTGGCTGTGAAAGCAGACGGAGAAATGTTCAACCCATTAGGAAACAACGAGGTCCTCTGTGTTGAGAGAGGGAGGAAGAACTTGAGAGTGAAAAATAATAAGGGCGAGTATATAAAAGAGTTAATTCTTTCACACGAAGTTAATTAACTAACAATAAGACCTCACTCAATAGAAAATACTTACCCTCGGTTAAAAACTGTAATGTAAGATTCACAACAAATCTTAAGATAGAGGAATGTTCATTGTGGAAATAAAAATTCAAATTTTTTCGAGAGATAAATTTACCCTTGGTACGCATATCCATGTGACGAGAGAAAGAGAAACACACGCGACAGGTGGTGATATTACCGGAAGTCGCGAAGTCCCCGTTGGCAACCAAGCGAATTTCGCGGTCGCGGGCCCTTCTTACAGGATAGAACATACGCCCAATCGTTGACAGGTTTGCGGTTGTCTTATAATAGCGCAATAGCCCGGCATAGTGCAGTGACTATATGCTTACCAACTATGCCTATTTATATCACCCAACTACGCGCGAACCGCCAATATACGTAAGTTACGAGACGTAAGTACATATTACATAGATTGCAAAGTGCTTCTGGTCTCACGCTTACACGATTAGATACCATACAGCTAACCACTACCGCCACCCTTGTTTATCATTAGGTTCTCGAGCGGAAGTTTCAGTTTTCAATTAAGAGAAAATTTTTCGAAATTCATAACAGAGTTTTTAAGATTTCGTTATTCTTTTTATATGCAATATTTAAATCCATCAAAATACCCATGGCTCATTATATTCTATTTCATTAGATCGAAATTGTTGCAAATAAAAAAGAACCAGATATCGCTCTCACTCTAACTCCCATTATCACCCCCCTTCTATGTACCTCGATCCCTTCACATGAGCCAATTTACCCTTCCCCCCAAGACCATCGGCCCTTCTTTTCTCTTCCACATATCATCACCTACTCACCAATATATCCTTCTCCTTGCTCTTCTTAGTCCCTCTTAACTACACTTCAACCCTCTTCCACCTCTCTATTCTTCCTCCTAACCTATGAACCTTTTGCCTTACTCTCCAGATAGCCTCTTCTCTACACAGCCTCCTTCCATTTCTACTCACGTCATTTAACATCTTCTCCTCTCCAACATCTTCCAGTATACCATCTCTTATATACCCCCAACTTTGTTCTCCTCTACCCTGGCCAAATTACTTCCTTCTCTAATACCATAGCGCCTTTTCCTTATCCCAATGTCTCCATGATCTCCTCAGTCCCTCCCCACAACCTTTTAACACATCTTTTATTTTTCTTTCTACCCTTTACTCTTAACACCCCTGTATTCGACTAGCCTTTGCTGCTGTGTTTTCACTCAGTAATATACCTATAGGGGTATAGGAGAGGATCCGCAGGGTTTCTGCAAGACCTACGATACCTGGAAGACCTGGAAAAGTTGAGAAATTTTGAAAAATATCTGGAAAACCTGGTGAAAACATGGAATTTCAAAGTTTTAAATTTGCAAATTGATTTTTTACTAATAAAAATAATATGACTGATTAATAGTTGTAGGTACAAGAACTTGTTAGCAACTTAGTCTGGAAACAGTACAATGTGTCGAAATTAATTAGAATAAACTGGACTTTTTAAAAAGTAGACCTGGAAAACCTGGAAAAGTTATGGAATTTTGAAACCCGACTTCTTTACCAACCCTGGAGCGAGGGAGTGAGCAGTCAGTTATGTACATGATACATAATTTTTCATGGCGCCTCTATTGAAACTTCGAGTTTCGATACCTATAGAGCGGGATGAAACACGGTGTTTGCATCCCTAGTGTTGAAACATTTTGTTTCAGCCCTAGGGATGCAAAAACCGCGTTTTCAACCGGCTCTACAGGTACCTAAACTCGAATTTTCAATAGATTTGCTATGAAATATAATATGCATTACTCGGAATATAACATACTATTGTGTTTCCAGTTTGTTGCTTGTAATTCAAAATGTTGAATATTGTTATCCGTTTTTTTACTTTTATTCAAATTTAAAATTAGATAATGTCACAAAAGTGAATTTGAAGCAAGGGCATAAAAGAGTCTTTTTAGATCATAGGATGATATTATTCAAGTTCATTCGTTTTCTAATAATCATCCATTAACATAAACTGTTTATTATTCCGCTTTTACATGAAAAACTGAGGGAATGTTTCATAGCACATATACAAATTTAAAGGCAATATTGATTATGAAATGGAGGTAGGGGTTTTTAGGTCTGGAGGCGAATAACGCCATTTTTTCCAAGACTGGATTACCTACTCGACTCATCACAATTTTACTGCCGCGCATAAATTGTTACATCCGTCGACTCGCAACGCTAATGACGTGTTTATGCTGATTTATGTTCAATGGTAATTATCCTCAACAAAGTTTGGAAAACAATGTGCTGAATCACTCGAAACGGATAACGTGAACCCTCCAATAAAAAGTTTAAAACGATGACATGAGTAAATATTAATTGCAATAACTTTGCATTCGCGTGCAAGTTATTTATCAAATTGGCATTTCCGTTTTTAAATTATATAAGAAGCGTTTTAAGTTTATCAATTTTGAATTAACCGCCTTAGAAATTGAACAATTGTATGTTGAAGGCATTCGAAAATAACGAATTTTGCATTCAGATCATTACAAATTGTACAACTGAAAAATAGAAATATTTGATTGCAATATTGAAAATTGATCAGTTTTTAATCATTAATCATGGGCGGCTTCAAGACTAAACAATTGTTGGGTGATTTTCCAAAAGTTGAGCATACTTTAAGTCCCAGTCATTTTCAACTTTTCCATTGAAAAATAATTTTTTCCTCAAAGAATGTGGTGTAGAGGAGACTCTAGTTGACATACGAGTATGTGAAAGAAATTCTTTGAGATAATGCAAATGAGATGAGTACTTGAGTAAATGAGACCCTAATTCGAAGAGACATAAGAAGCAGTTATCCCAACCTGAAAATTTTGAAATGCAAATTGCTATATAATCTTAAAAACATTTTTTAAATATTTGAGATGCACAAATTTTTTTTTTTTTTTTTTTTTTTTTTTTTTAAAGACTTGATTGGCCAATCAAGTTCAACCAGCCCACACCAGGGGGCGCTCTGGCCAATCACAGGCATCGTAGAGAATACATACATAAGAACAACATGACCTGAAACTTCAGTTTCAGGTCAGCCCTGAAGAAGTGAACTGCAATGTTCACGAAACGTCGGCAACATTCATAGTTTCGCACACGATTGAAACCCGAAAAAATCTTTAAATTTTTAATTTAAATTTATTATAATGGATCATCGTGAAAGTCTTAAATCTATTATTAAAGAACTCTACGGGGAGAGTTTTCTTACTAAAACTAACACTTTCAGTAAGCTCAGGTCTTCTCAAGGTAAGCTACTAACATCTTTAGCTTTCTTAAAACGGTGTAGGGACAATAACATCGTCCTAAATTTCTTGCAGTTAAAAAACCATTTAGGAACATCTAAATTCAAATCAATTCTACATAAATAGTATATTACACTACACGGGCCGAAAGTTGAATTTTCGGCCCTGCGCGTCATGCTGCCCGAGGCGAAGCCGAGGGCATCATGACGTGCAGGACCGAGATTTCAACTTTCGGCCCGCGTAGTGTATACGATTTTTCTTATAGCCGGTCGAAAGTACGTTATTAATTTTACTTTTTTTGACTTTAAATGTTGATAAGCATGTTATTGATGCTTGTCCCCGACATTTGCGGCACGAGCGAAGCGAGTGCTGCTGGTCGTGGGGGGCAGGCATCCAATACATTCGAAGAGTCAAGTTTAATAATATTTTTCTAAAATAAATTATTTCCACTTTGTTAAAGATGTCTGTATTTCACTAGTCACTAGTCTAATTGACGACAAAACAGCTACTTCTAAGGTTAGAGGTAACAACAGCAATGACAGAGGTTAACAATTAGTATAATACACATGAGAAATTCTTTCCTCCCGCCGTTATAGAGGGCACGCGTGTACTTTCCACAGGGAGTAAATGTTAATGAGAAATTCTTTCCTCCCGCCGTTATAGAGGGCGCGCGTGTACTTCCCACAGG
The DNA here is from genome assembly GCA_932195095.1 of Andricus curvator. Lineage (NCBI taxonomy): Eukaryota > Metazoa > Arthropoda > Insecta > Hymenoptera > Cynipidae > Andricus > Andricus curvator. The sequence continues at coordinate 275,186 of CAKNYM010052593.1, forward strand.
GAGTAAATGTTGAACTTTCGTCTCTGATATTAGGGACGAAAGTACGTACTTTCGACCGAGGTATGAAGAAAACAAGTTTGCTTCTCTTGAAAGAAAGAATACAACATACCAAATTTGCCTTGCACACTACCTCCAAAAAACTATTGAAACTTCACCTTTTCCTATCAAACACTCTCAGATTTGACATTTGGTCCACATTGGACCGCATATCATTTGACCAATCCCAACGGATTAAAGAATTTTGCACTCAAAAACAAAAAACAAAATTTGACAAATTACTTCCAGTAAGGCACACACCATTAACTAACACAGTAAAAAACATCTCCAACCATCCTCTCAGCAATGAAGTGATTTCAGCCATATCTAAAGGATATAATTTTGCAGTAGCTCCCTCCAAAACCCCGAAAGAAGAAATTATCAGTAATTTTGAATCCACAATATATACCCTTCCGCCCGAAAAAGCGAATGACATACGACGTAGGACGGCCAACATTTTACGCGAAGCCCAACTTCCCTCCTCAAACTTAAGAAAACAATTAAAGAACTCAATCAGAATAAAGAAATCATAATATTACCCGCAGACAAAGGAAATACAACAGTAATAATGAATAAAGAAGACTATAACAACAAAATCATGGACCTTCTCACTGACGATACATATAAAAAACTTAAAAAAGACCCTACAAAAACAATAGTCAGAAAAACAAAAACCCTTCTAAAAGACTCAAATCTTGACAGCGAAACAATATCTAAATTAAAACCTACTAATCCCATCTCTCAAAAACTTTATGGACTTCCAAAAATTCACAAAAATAACATCCCACTCAGACCGATCGTCAGCGCAATAAACTCACCAACTTACAACCTAGCACGCTTTCTCGCCAAAAAACTGAATCCTTTCACAGGAAACTGCATCACATACGTCCAAACCTCTTTTGACTTCATCAGAAAAATACAACAGATTCACATTCAACCCCAAGACATCCTAGTGAGTTTCGACGTAGTATCTCTCTTTACAAAAGTACCAATCTCTGATACAATCGATATTATCAAATCCTTTGCAAACTTCCCCTCCAATCTCACACCATTGATAGAACACTGTCTCACTAATACCTATTTCTCTTTCAATAACGAATTCTACGAACAAACCTCAGGAGCAGCAATGGGATCTCCAATCTCACCTGTAATAGCCAACATCTTCATGGAAAATCTAGAAACTAAAATCTTTAACAAATCCAAGCTTAAACCGGAATTTTGGTGCCGTTACGTTGACGACACTTTTGTCATCTGGAGACATGGACTTGATGAACTACACAAGTTCTTCGATTTCATCAATCAATTACACCCTTATATCAAATTCAGCATGGAAATAGAACAAAACGGAAAATTGCCTTTCTTGGACGTACTAGTTTACAAACGATCTGATAACACATTAGGACATGAAGTTTACAGAAAACCTACCCATACAAACAGATACCTACATGCCTCCTCCCACCACCACCCATCTCAAAAGCAATCGGTCATCAATTCCCTTGTATACAGAGCTGTCTCCATAACAGATAAAGATAACTTACAAAAAGAACTACAAAATGTTAAACAATCCCTAATACAAAACGATTACACAAACAAACAAATTATTAAAGCAATAAGAAAATACACTCAACAAAACAAGTCAACACAACCTACTCAAGAAAGAGAGAGAAAAATGACCACCACCCTACCCTACATTCAAGGTATCACAGACCAAATAGGAAGAATTCTCAACAAACACAACATCAAAACCATATTTAAACCACCTGCAAAAATAGGACAACTTCTAAACAACCCTAAAGATAAAAAAGAACCTTTCAGTGATCCGGGAGTATATAAAATCCCTTGTTCTTGTGGCAAAGTCTATATTGGAGAAACCGGGAGGGCGGTAAGTCAACGTGTAAAAGAACATGAGAGTAAAGTCAGGCTAAAACATTTCACGCAATCAGCAGTAGCTGAGCATCATATTGAAACAGGAAATAGCATTTTATTTGAAAAAACAACTGTAATCGCAAAAACGTACAATAAATTTCCAAGAAAACATAGAGAAGCAATCGAAATCTTAAAACACCCTAATAACATCAATAGGGACAATGGATATAATACCAATCCGATTTGGCTTTCCGTCCTCCCGGGTTTTTAAAAAAAGTCTTGATTGGCCAATCAAGTTCAACCAGCCCACACCAGGGGACGCTCTGGCCAATCACAGACATTCATAGTTTCGCACACGATTGAAACCCGAAAAAATCTTTAAATTTTTAATTTAAATTTATTATAACAAAATAAAAATCGACTGTAGAGTTCAAAGTTTTAGAGATGAGGATTTTAAGTATCACTTCAAAGTCTGTCTCATAAGTTTTTTGTCTGGTCACACTGCATTGCTATTTCAGGGTAAAACTCAAAAATAATATTTTAATCATTCATAGCCTTGGCTAAAATTGTTCATTTTATACTTGCGAAGATTTTGGTATAGTTAAAAATCGGTTTATTAACGTTGCTGTCAAAAAACAGTAAATAATTATCATTATTTTTGCGTGATATTTTTGATATAATGTCTGAGAACACCCCATATTAATTTATCATACTATAAAATGAGATGAGGTTTTAAAACGCTGATGTAAAAATAAAAAATAAATGGTAAAAATAGTCATTTTTCAATATTTTAAAATATTTTTATATGTTCTGCATATATTTTTAAAAGATTTTTAAATCTTTTTCTTTGATCATAATCCGATATCCTGTCACAAGACTTTCAGCAACGGGTAAAATTTCAAAAGTTTTGAAATTTTTTATTTTCGAAAATCTCATTACCTAAAATAGTCATATTTTTAGCAATCACCCTGTAAATGATGTGATCAAAATAAAAATGTTTCAATTTGAAAATTTTCAATTTGTTACTAGATCAAATAAAGTCTTTTAGATAAGTATAACTGAATTAAATATTTGGTCACTCTTTTCGGTCATCTTTTGATCACTTTTTTAAATGAAACAGTTTTAAAATCTTTTTCGAACTTTGAATTTCGATACCCTTAAAGAAAAGTTTTTTAATTTTACAAAATTTGAATTTAAAAATTGTGCAATTTTAACACTTGAGTCCAAATATAATGTTTCAAAACATTTGTAAATATTTCCACGAAGAAAATGTAGAATCTTTATTGCAGAATTCCAAGTTTGTCACATGATTGTCCTTTTCACTTTGTTCAAATCTTAAGGGCTCCATCTTTCATAATATTAAATTTCAAACGGTTTCAGTTTGAAAATGTTAACACTTGCATATTTATTATACCCATCGTTTTATTTTGAAGGCCTAAAAATAAAAATGGTTTATATTGATGGCTTCCATTTTCTGTAAATGCTTTTCATTGGAAGATTTTCTACTTTTCAAGGTTTTACGATTGAATTCATTCAACTTTCAAGCCCATAGGTTTGAAATTATACCATCTTGAATCTTTTATTTTAAACATTCATGCCTAATTTTGAAAAGTTTGAATTACAAAACCGTTCCAATGTGATACTTTAAAATGATGACGTTTTCAATTAATGTCCAATTGTTCAATTAAACCCTTTACATTTATAATTTTAAGACCTTTATTTTTATAATTCTTCGATTTTGAAAGCTTTAATTTATAGTTGAGTTTTAAATGCTTCAAGTTTTGTATATCTGCCCTTGAGGAAAAATCTTCTGGCTGTCTAATGTCGGATCTGGCCCAGATTTAGCGTCGCCTAGACTGCCTAGCCTTGACAGTTTAGTCTCGTCCAGATCTGGAGATGGTCAGCCTTCCAAAACATAACAATTTCTCAGTATCAATCAGCTAATTTCTTTTCACCATTTTCGCAAAATTGTCAAGGTGTCTAAAATTACCCGAAATACAAAATTAACACTATAAATATCTTTTTTTTTCTCATCGTATTGATAGTCTAGTCTGGCCCAGATTCAGAGCGGTCAAACTTCCAAAACATAAAAATTTCTAAGTATCAATCAGTAAATTATTTTCTCTCAACATTTTCAAAAAATTGACTGAGTTCCTAAAATTATACAAAATAAGAAATGAAGATTATTAAGATGAATTTTTTTTCTCATCGCTTCGACAGTCTAGTCTGGCCCAGATCTGGAGCTTATCAGCTTTCCATAAAGTCAACATTTCTAAGTGTTAATCAGCCACATTTTCTCATCATTTTCGAAAAATTGTCAGGGTGTCTAAAATTATAAAAAAAAAAAATTAAGATTATAAACGTTAATTTTTTTCTTATTGCCTTGACAGTCTATTCTGGCCCAGATATATAAACCGGGTCAGCCTTCCATAACGTAAAAATTTATGAATGTAAATCAGTTAATTATTTCACATTTTTGAAAAATTTCCGCAGTTCCTAAAATTATAAAAAAAGAGATGAAGATTATAAAAAAAAAATTTTTTTTTTATCATCTTGACAGTAGTCTGGAACAGATCTCGCGCTGATCAGCCATAAAGAACATAAGATTTCCTAAGTGACAATCATCAAGCTTTTCTCAGTGTATGTTTGACACACTAACAGTATATTTGAAACAATAAGAAATATCTATTCCAAAAACTATCACTTCTTTCAGTAATATCAAGTTCTTAGAATTTTTGTAATAATAATTTGGAAATTTGTTCCGTGCAATAAAAAAAGGCTAGTTCTCCCGAAAAATTGGGGAAGTTGGAAAAGAGGCTTGTGAAAAATATTTGACTACTTATACCGAATTCCGGCACGATGAGACACTTCGATAAAAAAATTACCAGAATAATATTCTCGCGGATTTAAATAAATTAAACAACAAAATAAGATACCCTGCTTTTAAAGAATATTATAAGTAATTATAGTGTCTCCAGTGAAAGAGTGATCCTCTTTTGTAATTACGAATAAACTGTAATATTCGGTAGTCTACTAGTAGCACGGGTTCGATTCTCCATGCTTGCGAATTTCCTGCAACTGCAGTTTTCCAGTGTTACATTTAATATGTACATGAGGATATTTTAGAAACTATTAATTTGTTCAATAATAAGATTTTTTAACTTCATGAATATTGCTTGTTTATAAAATTGTTCCATGTAATTTGGCCTACAATTTTTAAAACCTTGGTACATATTTGGTTATGACATACTATGTACTATTAATTTAGACCGTCTGGACTTTGCCCTTACACAAGTGTTACAGTTCTGGCCAGAACTTTAGAGAACTGTAGTTTGGCATTTGTTATTTTTCTTCCACAGTGCAAGAATATAAAAAAAAATAAAGTGCGACAGAATTGGACATTTCAGCTTTGTGAATTTTTATCTGAAGAAAAAATGTAGGAAGAAACTCACTATTAGCAGGAATAATGAGATAATAATACGTCTGCACGCATAGAACAGAAATATTGAAAATAATATTGAACTTAATTATTATAAACAATTTTTTAAAATAAATTTTGACTATTGTCCCTTCTTATAGAAAAAATTGTTTGTTTTACGCTAAATGCTAATATTTTTGTCATAATTTATAACGAAAAATTAGCGTAAGTAAGAAATGTCCTAAACGGCCGTTTCCGCGTAGAAAAAAAATTATTATTTTTTTAATTCTTATTGGGATGACTTTTCTTACGATGATTAACCAAAGAAATTAATTAAAAAATAATTTATGTGATTATTATAAACATTTTTTTTAACAAATACTGAAATCTATCCTTTTTGCATACAACGAAGACCTTTTTTTCACTGAAATTATCCGACAATAAATTAACAATGGTTCAAAAACTGTATATGGGACACTAAATAACAATTTTCGTGATAATTGTTAATAACAATTTTAAAAAAATGCACAATCTGTTGTTTGATTGTAGAAAAACGTTTTTTTCTCTAATAATTTTTGTGATAAGCTTAATTGTGATATTGAGTCAACTTATGGATTATTATATACCATTAAGTATACCATTAAGCCATTTCCCTTTCAGGGTAGGCGTGACACTACCCGATTCGGGTAGTGTTTCTAGGTGTAATTTTTTAGGGTGGTGTAATTTTTTAAATAAACAAAAATTGTTTAAACAAATACAAATTATTTTAAAAATTGCTAAATATTCTGTAGAAAAAAAATATTACTCTTAAATTCCTTTAATTGTGCCATTAATTCCAGAAAGTAATAATTGTTCCCGCTTTACAGGGGGAAAAAATTGTTTAAACAAATCAAAATTGTTTAAATAATTACCAAACATCCTTCAAAAATGTATTGCTTTCAACATTCTTTAATTGTGTCATTATTTTCAGACGATAATAACTTTTTACGATTTTAGGGAGAAAAAATTGTTTAAACAAATGAAAATTGTTTGAATAATTACGAAATAAGTTAAACAAGAACTACTACTCTTGACATTCATCAACTTTGTACGATTTATTCCGAAAGATAATAACTTTTCACGAATTACAGGGGGAAAAAATGTTTAAACAAATACTAATTGTTTAAATAATTTAAAATTATTTAAAATATACTTCAAAACTCGTCACTTATCAATTAAAAATAATTCATGTTGAAATTTTTTTCAAAATACCGTCTTTAGCATGAATTTGATAGAAAACTGCTATTTTGCATTTTTTGGGGCATTTTCCGGACACAATTGAACCGCTGGCGATCAAAAGGGGATACGCCCGAAACGCCGTCGTTTTAGTTGGCCCCTGGGTCATATTTTTTTTCAGGTCAAATTTTAATTTTTTAATAACATGTTCCAATAGGAAATTTTATTGCGCATATTTTTAGTCCCATAAATAAATGTGATAACTTTATTAGTTTTCGAAATAATCAAGAAAATGTTACTTTTTTCTGTAATCGCAAAATAAGAATTTTTTGTGTTCAACTCGCCACAAGTTCTACAATAATAGGAACTTTGTAATAAAAATTGCAGAAAATATGCACCATCATATAACGAAACTAACGTTATTTATAGAATTTCAATTAATTGTCACTAAAAATTTATAAAGATTTTTATTCTTCTCATTGCGTAAATTAGATATTGAAAGTTTCAAACGCTTCGGGAGTCGAACGAATTTTCCGAAAATTAAAATTAACGGTCACCTAAACTTTTGTTAGGATTCAAGGAAGTTTTTTGTAAAATATCAGGCAATTATGTTTTATAGTTTTAAAGTCACAATTGATTTAAGATCTCAGCGCTGTCCCGTACGCGTGCTAGCTCGTCCTGAAATATCAACGTCTGTATAACAGCGGACGATTGGAAGGTCAAGCCGGACACCAAAACAAAAAAGCATATCTTTATTTTGATTCTCTCCTAAGGAACATAATGCACAGAAGCATTATTGTAGAATAGTGTTAGCATATAATATTCTGTTTAGGATAGTTTAGGTTTACTTAAAATAAAAAGAACCTAAATATGGGTCGAGGCATGACAAGAAATAGGTGTGAAGAAAATTGGTTGAAGAATAAGAAAAAATGTTCCCGAAATAAGGTACTACTTAAAAGTATTAGAGAAAATTAAAAATTAACTTTTCTGATAATTTTAATATCCTATTATTATTTTTTATTTGATTTCTTAATAGCTTTTTCTAAAAAATCTTGTATTTTAAAATTAGTTCAAATAGTCTAATATAATCTTTTACATTGAAAACGCTCGTTCCCCTCCATTTACTGTGATTACGAAATGTGAAGATTTTTTGCAGGATTTTAAAAAAAGTTCCAAGGGCAAAATCCGCAAACCAAAAAATTTTCAAATTAGTAAAGCTTTTACTTTACATTTTTCCCCCGACGGAAAAGTAGACGTTTATGATAATTATAAATTGGAGAAGGCAACTACTGTTTTCTTTACTACTAGTCTTAAACTAAAAGATCTTCCAAAAAGTTGTCCACCTCGAATTGGACTAAAAGCGGCTAAAATAAAAGATGTGAAAAGTCTCTTTAATTATTTAAGTGCTCCTGGAAAATAATCCTTTGAAAATTATTTTTCGCAATTTACTCAAAATAATTCTTCCGAAGACAACACTGAATACAGTGACGAAAATGATTAAATTAGTTATAAAGAAATCGTACAAGTTATTATATAAACATTACATAAGTTTTAATTTTTATAATTTGTTATTAAAAAATAATAAACAAATGTAAATGATAATGTAGTCATTATTATTTTGGTGGCCGGTTTGACCTCCCAATTGCCCGCTGTTATACAGACGTTGATATTGCAGGACGAGCTAGCACGCGTACGGGACGGCGCTGAGATCTTAAATCAATTGTGGCTTTAAAACTATAAAACATAATTGTCTGATATTTTCCTAGAAACTTCCTTGAATCCTAACGAAAGTTTAGGTGACCGTTATTTTTAATTTTCTGAAAATTCGTTCGACTCCCGAAGCGTTTGAATCTTTTAATATCTAATTTACGCAATGAGAAGAATACAAATCGTTGTCAATTTTTAGTGACAATTCATTGGAATTCTATAAATACCGTTAGTTTCGTTATATGATGGTGCATATTTTCTGAAATTTTTATTACAAAATTCCTATTATTGTCAAACTTATGGCGAGTTGAACACAAAAAATTCGTATTTTGCGATTGCAGAAAAAAAGTACCATTTTCTTGATTATTTCGAAAACTAATAAAGTTATCACATTTATTTATAGGACTAAAAATATGCGCGATAAAATTTCCTATTGGGATATGTTATTAAAACATTAAAATTTGACCTGAAAAAAAATATGACCCAGGGGCCAACTAAAACCACTGCGTTTCGAGCGTATCCCCTTTTGATCGCCAGCGGTTCAATTAAAGGGGTTCAGGTGTGTCAAAATTAAAAGCTATTGGGTGGAAATTATTCCTTAAATACTCCTTAAGAGGTGACAATACTTTAATTGACAAAAAATGTATAACAAGTACTTCTTTTTCCATTTTTTTGATAATCGAGCTTTTCCCATTTAAAACCCCATGTTAATTTCAAAATCCGGGGGGCACGGGTTAACGTTGAAAACAAAACAAAAAATTACGGAATTTCTTTTTCCGGAAAACGAACAAAATGGGGGGGTTTTATCACCAAAAATCGAAAGTCGAATGTTTACAGGTATAAATTTGGACCACCCTGCTGTAGTGGATTATGAACAGTAAATTCCTGATTTGGGTGCAGTTCCGAAAAAAAAGCTCGTCTGTTTTCTTGTTTTTATTGTTTTTCCAACGCAATCCTCTTTTTCTCGAAAAATAATGATTTTAGGCAAAAAGTGTATAATAAAAAAAAGATGTATTTTTATACTAGCTACAACTTTTGTTTGAAACATTTTTCTAAATTCTTTGTATTAACTGAGATAAAGAGAAACAAATTATTTTTATTGGGTATTTATTGTTTTTACCATGAAGACATCCTTGCCGCCACTTTTCACTATGATTTTCGTAATCAGCGCATCAAAATACGTAAGCATACGTGGTTTCAACGAAATCGAAGGGTTCACCTATTCGGAACTTTATCTCCTGATTCCTCCCACTGTGCGGTGTATTCTGAAGGTGGCCAACACAAGAAGATTTTTCCACTAAAGTACTACTTTTACAATTTCTCCAACTCCAAACTGGAAATCAAAGAAAAATAAGAAAATTCTAGTGACTCTACATTACAAGCGCCAGGTAAATGTAAATATACGCGCTCATTAACTTAATAATCAGGTGTAGCACAATGCGTTACGCCCACTTCCTAGAACCGGCATTTCCCCTTCTCATTGATCCCCCTCCCCCTTTCTATAGCACACTCCACTTTCCATCGTCTCACCTCTCGGATCCTGATGTATTTGTGTAATTAATGCAGAGATTATACGACTGACAGCTAATATATGTATACCGTTATATTGACTGCCGCAGTAGCTACTTAAATCAAAACTTGACGTTTCATATCAAACAAGCGACGTCTTCTGAAATTGATATGCCTTACGAATTAAGAGAAAAAGAGACAAAAAAGAGAGAGAGAGTATGAAATGAGAACTTGAGAAGAAAGGAATGGAAAGAAGGAAATCTCGAGTTAAGCATAGACATGAGGGTAATGTGTGATCACTGATCACAGTGCACGCTCAATTCGTTCAACTTGGGCATTATATCGAAACGCAAACGAGTTAACGAGATTTTCAACGACTTCCGTTGGAATCCGATACACGGATGTAATAAAATTTACTGGTATCATTCACTTTTCCGGTAATTATGAAACCCTCGCGTACGAAGCTAACTGAAAATAAATATTCTGTTAAAGATCAGTGATTTGCCTGATGAGATATTGAAATTGTGATATATCTAGAGGAATGACTCATCTAATGAATAAACAGAGAAAGGTCAAAAGTGACTATTAAATTGGCTATGAGGAACTGAAACAAATTACAAAATAGATTCATTAATCTGTAATAATTTTTCTCTGATTATTCAAAAAAGCGTCAAAGAAAGTGAAAGGAGAAATGGAAAGTGAAAGAGAGTAAAGAAACGGATGACAAAGGAAGAGACACCCTTTTTCTGAATGGGGACCGAAGGCCGTACCTGAAGTATTCCTATCTCATTATTACAATCAGATGTTGAATCATCTTTAAGAACGCGCGTGTCACACACCCACACCTCCCACGAGTGTGGTCGATAGAGTACAAACCAGACACCGTCTAATTGTTACGATGATGGATCGCCGCTAGGAGTGGCCTCTTTGTCCTGTCAGGGTACAACACTCCTTCCTTCAGGATTTTTTGGCACTACAATGCTTGTTAAAATAAATGTCGAGACGGTATTTTCCAAAAATCAATATAGAGTTAGGAAGAGTGGGGAAGAGTTGGGAAAATGAAAAGGAAGAGTTACGAATTAGGCATTACAGATTAGGGATTAGGGTGTAAGAGTACGAGTTATAAGTTAGGGATTAGGAGTTATAAGTTAGGAGTTAGAAGTTAGGAGTTTGCAGTTTAGAGTTTGGAGGGAGCTGAGGAGAGGGGTAATTGGTTTTGTGACGATTTGTGACATAGGGGTTGAGGGGTTAACGTAGAATGTGACATCACACCTGGAAAATATTCATGTGAATACGAATTGTTTGAAATGCTTGAAAAAATGAAAATTAGTGATATTATTTTACAAGTAAAGCATCTAAATACAAACTTCACACTGCTTTCCCTATTCCTCTCTTTACCTCTTTTTTAAAGAATTCATTTTTTCCCTTATTTTCAAGATACTTCCCCTTTTTGTCGTTTCTTCACTTTAATTCGAACTGAATTATAATCGAGCTCAATAAGAATATCCAACTATTTTTCGTTAAAAGTTAACTCTTTTTAATTAAAAAGTCTACTATTTTATTTTTTGTTCAGAGTTCACCCCTTTTAGTTGAAAAGTCAACTATTTGGTTGAAAATTTTACTATTTTGTTGAAAATTTGTTTCTTAATGACAAATTAATTTATTTAACTAAAAATTTGACTAATCCATTTTTGGCTGCAAATTGATTTTTTTTAGTTATAGATTCAATTATTAAATTTTTCATTGAAAATACATATTTCTTGGTTGGAAATCCAACTATTTGGTTGAAAGTTAAACAAATTTGCAAGCTACTTTGTTGAAAAATATCATTTAATTGGTTGAAAATTAATCTATTTTGTATTTTTTTTAACTGAAAATTTAACTATTCGATTTTTGGTTGAAAATTGATAGTTTTTACTTGAAAATTCAAGTATTAAATTTTCCATTGAGAATTCATCTTTTTTATTGAAAATTCAACTATTGTTCGTTCAAAGTTAACTCTTTTTAACTGAAAAGTCTACTATCATATTTTTTGTTCCGAGTTCACCTCTTTTGGTTGAAAAGTCTACTATTTGGTTGAAAATGTAACTATTTTGTTGAAAATTTGTTTGTTAATGGCAAATTAATTTTTTTAACTGAAAATTCAACTAATCCATTTTTGGCAGCAAATAAATTTTTTTTTAGTTGTAGATTCAATTATTAAATTTTTCATTGAAAATTCATATTTCTTGGTTGAAAATCCAAATATTTGATTGAAACGTAAACAAATTTGCAAGCTACTTTGTTCAAAGATATCATTCAATTGGTTGAAGATTAATCTATTTCGTTGATTTTTTTTTTAAGTATTTTTTTTAACTGAAGATTTAAACTTCTTGATTGAAAATTTAACTACCTGGTTGAAAGTTGAACTAGTTTGTTGAAAATTCTTTTTATTATTTGAAGCTCGATCTCTTTGATTGAAAATTTAACTATTTTTTAGAAAATTAGTTGTTTTTCTTTTAAAATAATTTTTTCCAATTGCAAATTGAACTATTCCATTTTTGGTTGGTTTAAGAATTTATCTTTTTGCGTTTAAATGTCAACTTATTTCTTAAACATTAGTCTTTGTAGGTCAAAAATTTAAATGTTTGGTTGAAAACGCACTTTTTGGTTAAAAATTCTACTATTTTGGTAGAAAATTTCTTGGTTGAAAATTCATCTGGCTTCTAAGTAATTTGCCTTTTGGCTTGAAGATTCAAATATTTGGTTAAATAGCGAATAGCCCTTATATCCGATTTTCTTCAACTTTGTATATTAATGTCTGAATGAATGAATGAATCCCTGATTACGAAAATCATAGTGAAAATTGGCGAAAATTTGACTTTCCCAGTGAAAACCATAAAAATCATGGGTTTTCACGTTTATCTCGAAAACGATTGAAAATTTCAAAAAATGATGATACAAAAGTTGTAGACTTAGTCAAAATACACATTTTATGTTTCATCCATTTTTTCGTGTGAGTGGAAATTTTGGATATATTTGATGATGAAGATGAAAATTACATGCCTAGCCCCTGCCGAAAACCTATATATTTTTTTACCATAGACATAATGTTGGTCAAGCCCCTTCCCCTTTTCAACTTCGTGTGGGGGGCGGAAAGACACCCCATAGTCCGGCCACAGAAATAATGTTGGTTACCCTTTCCATCTTCGTGTGGGGAGACGTAAATAAAATTAAGTAAAAAAATATATAACTAAACTAACGGTTTCGGCAGGGGCTAGGTATGAAATTTTAATCTTTATCATCAAATGTCTCGAAAACTTTGAATCGTACGAAAAAATGGAATGAAACAGAAAATGTGTATTTCGAATAAGTCTACAACTTTTGTGAGAATTATTTTTTTTAATTTTTCAATGGTTCTCGAGATAAACGTGGAAAACTATGATTTTTATTGGGTTTTATGGTTTTTACCATGAAAATGAAATTTGCGCCAATTTTCACTATGATTTTCGTAATCAGCGCGTCAAAATACATTAGTATACGGAGTTTCAAAAAAATCGGAGGTAAGGGCTATTCGGAACTTTATCCAAAATGTGTCTTTGAAGGTCGAAAATAAAACTATTTGGTTGAAATTTTTTCTGTTTTGCTCAAAACTTCAACTATCTGGTTTTAAATGCAACTGTCTGGTCTAAAATTAAATTTGTTATTTGTTGAAAATGCAACGATTTGGTTGAAAAATTATCTGTTTTGGTTCAAAATTCATCTTTTCAGGTGTCAGTGTCAACTGTTTTTTAAAATATTTAACTTTTTAGCCTAAAAATTCAACTTTTTTGTTGTAAGTTCATCTCTTTTGGTAGAACATTAATCTATTTTATTCGAAAACTCAACTATGTTTTGTTGAAAGTGCAATATAAGTTGGCTTGAAATCCTAAGCGTTTCATATTCAGTTCAATATGTGTATATGTTTTGTGTTTTATTTTAGGCTGTGTCTAGTCGTCCCGAAAAATTAGGGGGGTTGGTCCAATATTATTTATGTGGCCAGTCACAGGGGTGCCTTCCCGCCCCACGAGACGTTGGAAAAGGGGTAGGTGCTTCACCAACATTATTTCTATGGCCAGTCACAGGGGTGCCTTCCCGCGCCCCATCCGAAAATTCGGGACGACTAGCCAAGCTTATGAAAAATATTGCACTGGTCATCCCGAATTTCGGGACGACGAGACACTGCGTTTATTTTATGCGTTTATCTAATAAAATCGAAAGAAAATTTTCTATTTATTGGGGGTTGGATGGTACGTATTTAGGACGTCACCTTGGGGGGTTTAGGCTTTGTGTGATTTGTGAGTTGTGACTTGTGACTTGTGAGTTGTGAGCAGGAGGCAGTAGGCAGGACATTCAATTGTAATCCATTAATCAATTAAGAAACTCTTGTTATTGATTAAATCACCATTGCCAGCAGCGTACACAAAAATGTTTAACACACCCGCGTACTCATAAAGCTTACGTAAAATGACAGACCCCTAAGTTCAAGAAACGTGAATCATCGATATATCATTTCAAGAATCTGATGCTCGTTTTACAAAAACTACCATTTCCTACCTAGCCAAACAGTGCAGAATATGCCTCTATTATATTCGAGTATAAATAAATATAAACATAAAACACATAGAGTTAGAAGAAGCGAGTAATTCTACATATCAGACCTGTCAGCGTAACAGGATATAAGAGCGATCGGTTTTGATGAATCGTTCGAAATTACACCCAAGGGACACCGGACAGGACCGGGTGTATGGCCACTACTGCTATAAACGGAACCATAAATCGCAGGAACGATAAATGACAATTGCGTCGGTTCGCGATCTGCTACCATCGGCTCTACGTTGTCGATTGGGATAGAAGTTCTAAGAAGAGAGACCAGAGAGTAGTCCAATGTGTGGGTGAATGGAAGATAAGAGTCTCTTCGACACGTGGGATGTTAATAAATTATTATTGCCACCGATTGAAAACCCTTTTCTTTTCGCCGGAATATCTCCATTGTCTTCAGACGAATTAATAGCTACCCCTCCTTGACGCATCATTCCGTAGCATCGAAAACACGTATTCTCTACTTTGCGAGACTCGAGTGCATTTTCAATATTATAAAATACGTGCGAAGGACTTAGAGATTATAGGGGACCACTTTGAGGGGTGGGGGGGCACGCCAAAATTACGGGTGGTAACAGGTTGAGGAGGGGGGGGGGGCTCCAGTGGAAGTAACGTTACGAACTCATATAACGTTTAGCACGTTTCTTCATGATAAATTTTAAGAAATTTCGTGACTTTTGCGAAAGATGTCCCTGCAACAGTACAGTTTAATAATAAGTTAGTAAGTTTGAAAATTACTTTCATATTTCAGACTTCACACTCTTTCCCATATTCCCCTCTTTTCCCCTTTTTAAAAAATATCTGTTTTTTCTTCTGTTTTCAAGAAAATTCCCCTTTTTCTTGATTTTTCGTTTCGATTTTTGTTTTGGTTAAAAATTCTACTAATTGTTTGAAAATTTAATTATTTTGTTGAAAATGCAACTATTTTATTAAAAGCTCATCTTTTTTGGTGAAAAATGTAACTATTTTGTTCAAAATTAACTTTTTTAAACTGAAAATTTAACTACACCTGACTCTCAGTTTAGAAACAGTGTCAGGGGTTCCCTGCAAATAGCCTTGTTCCTAAATCGCGAGTATCGAAACATAAACAGTCAGGGCCGCCTGAACCGTTTCCAATTGGAATGCATAATATTGCGCAATATACTCGACTGAGTACTCGCGCACTGCGACCCTTCCGAGGCGAGGCGAGAGACGCAACCCTCGCGCCCCTTGAGCTGAGAAACTGCGTGTGCCAGCAATTCTAGAAATTCCTAAACCGAGAGTCGGGTGTATTACATTTGTAGTTGAAAATTGATCTTTTTTAGTTAAAAATTATTTATTTGGTTAAAATTTACCTTTTTTAGTTGAAAATTTTTCTTTTAGTAGAAAACTAATCTTCTCAAGTTGAAAATTAATCTTCTTCATTGAAAATTCATGTATTCTATTGAAAATTAGCGTATTTTAGTAGAAAATTGATCTTCTCATTTAAAAATCAATCTTTTTCGTTGAAAATTCATCTCTTTTGTTCAAACTTTAACTATTTTGTTGAATATTCGTATTTCTTAATTGCATTGAACCGTTTTTTATTTAAATTAAAATCTTTTTTGGTTAAAATATCATCGTTGAGAATTCATCTTTTTACATTCTCATCAGAGAAGGTATTAGATTTGTGT
>CAKNYM010052593.1:301922-321211 GCA_932195095.1 Andricus curvator
TACATGATTTCAAAGAGTTTAAAAAAAGCTATTTTTTGAAATAGAAACAAATAATTTTTAAATATGTTTTTTTGCAAAACATCAATTTCAATTTTTATTTTCGAAAAAATTTTGTTTAAAATATATGTCGTTATTATAGTCTTAAAGTACATGGAAGAGGCTTTGCAAAACACTATAATAAAAGTCGAATTGGATGATCCTAAAAGTAGTTACGCTAATGTGAATGTGAAGAAATGCGTGAAAAAGTGAAAACTTCAGGCCCCTGTATATTGACATTAATATAGGTCCACTAGAACTATAATTCAGCGAAGGTTCAACCCGATCCAAAAAAAATTAATTCTAGGTGGGAACACTTGACGTATTCTGCCCCATATATGCCCTGGATAGTATTTCGTGGTGATTATTATCGTTCGTCTTTAAACTGTAATTAGATAGAAATGCCAAATGTTTAAAATAGCATTTTGGGGAATCCTGGTAGAACTTTGCTGAACGGATAGACGATTGTCTTCTGTCTTCATCCACAAAATAAAGAAACTTGTAATTTTTGAATGGAAATATAGAGAGTAATTACAAAAAACGAGTTTGAAATGAACTGGTATTGTAGAAAAATTCGGTAACCGTTGATAAGACGCAGAATCCTTATTCACATTCTCTAAGATTTTCTTCTTCCTCAATTAGTTACATTTATTGCATGAATAAAACAGATAAAGGAGGGTGGATAGAGGTAACAGTTTTAATCACGGGTCACGTGACTCGTCAGAAACGTGGAGGATTCCAGGAAGGATAATTTTGTAAGATCTTAAAGCTTCTTTTTTCTTGGCATAATTGCTTAATTCTCAACGGGGTTGTCGGACGGGTTAGATCGCAGATTGGAGTTGGGGTGTGGGACTTTATGGAAGCTTTCTGGCTTTTTAAACGACGCCTCATAAACCACACACTAAATGATGATCATCATTCGTGTTTGAATTATCAAATTTACTCATTAGAAATCAAGAAGTTTTAGCGCAGGCTAGAAATTACAAAATTCGCTCTGGATTGTGGGTCAATGACCACGGAGATTCATCACAGTCTCTAACTTCCAAGATGCACCATCAAGATTTCCGTGAGGTCGTTCTTGTCACCCTTGAGGACTGATGAAATCAGCATTTTGTACTCGTGATGTTCATAAAAGATGAGGTGACGATTTCCTGAGTTCGTAGGATCGGGTGACCTCCCTCGCTGGATCATATCTCAAACAATAGTATCAAGTTTTCATGTAAATATAAAGAGACTTAGATAAGCTCTCTCACCATTATTTTACATTAAAAACTAAGAACAACAGGTGATTTGTACAAAATAGTTTCTTGCGATCTATAAGTAACACCTTGCTATTTATTATCATCCTATTCTTCTTAAATCTTTAAAAGTATTTGAATAGACTGGAATAATTAAACAATTTTCTGAAAAGATTTCGAATTTTCTCAAATATTATGGAATTTTGTTAAATGCTGTATATTTTTTACAGAATTCTGCAATATTCTAGAAATTTCTGGGCTTTTCCAGAATATTCTGGCTTGTTTCAGAATCATTCGAAATGTCTTAAAATGTTATAAAAGTGTACGAAATGTTCTTCACTTTCTCAAACATTCATGAATATTCTTAAACATTCTCGAATGCTTCAGAATTTTCTAGAATGTTTTGGAATTTTTCAATCATTCCAACATAATTATTTATTTATCGATAAATACAAATTTTCTTAATAACTTTTTGGAAAGAATTATCATAAACCTGCAAACTTCCACATCAATTGGAATTATGTCTGTATGTCGGGAACCTGTTACAATTTTTAAAATTAACATTTTCAGTCATTTCAATAATTTTTCATTTGCTAAAAAAATTCTTAAGAAATTGCAAATTTTTGTAAGGTTGAAAAATGCAATTTTATACCATAGTACAAAACTGCAGCCTATTTAAAGGTTGGGATCTAGAGGAAGTAAGAAATTTTCTGTATTTTTAATAATTTGAATTTTTTCTTTTGTTCAGAAAAATACAATATTTCTGCATATATAAGTTAGCCATTAATTTTGAGTTTTATTCTCAAATACCAAATTGTAATACGCTTATAAGTCAGAAAGACTGAAAAAAATCTGGTTTATTGGTAGCTGTTATCCAGAAAAGTTTATGAAATATTCATCTCATATTATCACTGCAGGTTGCATTATACGCTGTATGGTGGTCTCCCCTATATAAAATTACACATAGTATTAGGGTTTATTATATGTAATAATTATTATGAATATATAGGGGTATAATATTTTCTCTGAATCTAAATTAGTGAACACTGAAAGACTAATTTCCGTCAGTGAAAATTGTTACTATTTACCAGTTCATTTTTGACTAAATCTTTAGTGACAAGTTGAAAGAGGTATCTGTACAGAACTAGCTAACGAACAAAATCGGAATTTTTCAGGAGAGCAGAAAAACATTCTGTAAAATTAATAAAAAATTAATATAAGATTTTTCCACTATACTGACTGGCCTGTAAGTTCAGGCCCGGTATAAATGGAACATTTCGTACCTCAAACTTTTCCTACGTGAAAATTCAACATATCAGTTTTTTGAATTATTTTTTATAAAATAAAAAAAATGTCTATGATCATGCAACTTAGTCAGGGCCTAAAGCCACGATAGGTCCTTATGAAGGCCGCCTTAATAAGAGGAAACTGTTGGGGTCCCTAAAAAAACCCCAAAATTGTTAGGGCCTATCAGGGCAATTTCTATATGGAGTATAATTATTTATATTCATACAATATATAAAAAATTGAGTGGAGCAAAAAATTGTCCAACACAATCTCTAATTATTTTTTTATATCTCGCATACTCTGAAATGTTCTAATTTTCCTTTAATTCGGAAATATTCTTTGAATTTTTTTTCTGAAATTTTATGAAATTTGTAGATATTTCAGGACTTCTAGACTATTCAAGAATATTATTAAGTATTTTTAAATGCTTCAAAAAGTTCAGTAATATTTGAAAATGATCTAAAATTTTCTGCAATGTTCTAAATTATTCTGGAATATACTGCAAGATTCCTGAATTTTTCGGAATATTTTGGATTTTTTTGGAATCTTCTAGAACATTTCTGATTAAATCCATTAATCTATTCTTACCGCTTCTGCTTGATTTCTGATAATTCCTTGCGATAAAAGATAAAAGATAAAATGTGAGAGAAACACGAAATAAGAAAACCGGGATACCGATTGGGGTTGAAAGATAGTGTTAGCAACACGGATGCAGGGGAATGAAAATAATAATTGGATATCAAAGTCCATCTTGCGACAGAAGGTGTTATCTGCCCTCTTTCTCTGCCCCTATCTCCGCTCGATTATTTAATTAATGAATTCCCGATCGGCGCTACCTCGACAAGTATTATTATAGGTTTTTTCGCCATTACCAGGTGCCAAGAATCCGATGGAGAGCGAGATATCTCGCGATAAACTTTCCACTCAAATCTCCTTAAGACCACTTAGCCATGGAATCTCTGACTCGTTAGACCGGAAATCTTGTAAACGGTTTCTCGAAGCCATCATTGATTTTCTCTGAGTCGGGCGCTTTTCATTCTGGGGCACTGCGGTTCACTTTATCTGAATTGGTATTTCATTCACAACAAAAACAGCTGAGAATCGCAGAATCTTTCGACTGTATTTAACAATTAAATCCAGTTCATAGAAAGAAGGATCTCTCTCTTCAAAACTGTCGAATACTTACGCTTATAATGATCATATGTTTAGTCAAATTCAACATTTCACTAAAAATATTTTATAAATGGATCCAATGCAGTATTTGTTTAGAATTTTTTGAAACTTAATTTGAAACATCATTTTTGTATTAAATGTACATTTGGTATTAGAAAATCATAAATTTTGAAAATCTAATATTTAAAACGGATGAGGCCCATTTGATCGCCATCTGCTTGCTCTACGCCTACTACCCAAATATACAAATTTGGTTTATTATGCAATTAGTAATTTAGAAGTATTATATTGGAATCTACGTTTTTTGGCGATTCCAACGATATAGTGCTTGTCCTATAAAGTTAAACTAGATGTGAATTCCATCTCGAGTGTTTCCACTTTGTTTGTATTTATAATAATATGGTGCTCATTTTACGAGCACTTTGCTTCCCGTTAGCAAATGTATTTGCTTCCTCATAGAGGAAGCATTAGTTATTTTTCTCAATAATAGATAAACCAAAGTCTTCATTTTGATCAATTTAAAAATAGAAATTTACAAAAAATACAAAATTACAAAATAATAACAAAATTTTTTTGAATACAAAGACAAATTAAATTTTGTATTCGAAATTATAATTTTTCGAGCTGGAAAAGGGGAGGGAAAAGTTCTGTCGCACCCTATCCCTTTCCCAGCTTTATGATTTCTTTACAAAAATTGTCAGAAATTTTTTTTTTTTTATGAGCAAAAAGTCTTTTCTATTCATGCGTCAAATTTGAATTATGTCAATGAAGAAAGTTTTTCGGTTTGAAACAGATGATTCAAATATTATAAATGAGTATAACTTCCTTAATCTTCAATAAAGTGTATTAATATTATAGATCAATCGATTTGTCTCGAATCAAGGAATCTTTTCCGTTCTTGCATCAATTTTGAATTATGTTAGTGAAAAAAGTTTTACTATAAAAAATCGTGTTTTCAAATATTATGCATTACCATAGCTTCCTTAATCTTCAATAAAATGTATCAATGTTATAGGTCAATCGATTCGTCTCGAATCAACACATATTTTCTGTTCTTGCATCAACTTTGATTTATGTTAATGAAAAAAGTTTTACTATAAAAAACCGATTTTCAAAATATATAAATTACCATAACTTCCCTACGCTTTAATAAAATATAATGATATTATAGGTCAATCGATTCGTCTCGAATCAACACATCTTTTCTGTTCTTGCATCAACTTTGAATTATGTTAATGAAAAAAGTTTCATCATAAAAAACCGATTTTCAAAATATATAAATGACCATAACTTCCCTACGCTTGAATAAAATGTAATAATATTATAGGTCAATCGATTCGTCTCGAATCCATACATCTTTTCTGTTTTTGCATCAACTTTGAATTATGTTGATGAAAAAAGTTTTACTATAAAAAACCGATTTTTAAAATATTATTAGGTGCTAAAAAAAATGCAACAAATATTTTCAGAAATCCTTTGGAGAGTTTTAAGATATTAGTCGGGAAAATAAGTCCTCCAAATTTCATCAATTTATCTGCAACCGTTTTCAAGTTGTCGTGTTCACAAAAAAGTGTGACATCCACGCATCCACACATCCACACACACACACACATCCGGAAAATTGCTTAGAACATTGTATTAGACATTTCGAAATTGGGGAAGGTTCAATTAAATGAATTTAAAAATTTTGGAAAATGTTACAATCACAAAGCTTCCTCTATGAGGAAGCAAAATTATAACTGCACTGTTAAAAATTTCTGTTTGGTAAAATATTGATAAATATAAGAAAACTCAGTTAGAAATTACCTAATTTTCTGTTACAATTACGGGTTTTTCCATTACACATTGTTAAAAATTGCCACTGATGTCACTATTTTCTCGTCATCGTCCGCTAATGCCGCTATTTCTCCACTTTTTCTTGAAAAATATTTTCGAACTTCTTCATTTATTGATTTTAAACTCATCTATATTTTATTTCCTAAGATTCGGATTGTACATTTTCGACTGTTTAGAGAAAAATGTTTCAAAATTGTACCATTTCAATATATAAAACCTGTTGGTTGAAAATTTGAAAGTATTTCAATCGGTGTTTAACTCGTACTGTTTCGTATAATTTCAAAATGAAAGCATTAGTTGTCGGTATATTTTAATACGTTGAATATCGCTCAAAAATTGTAATTGTGGCCGGGTATTGGACGGGAATTTTGGGCACCTCGAAAAATACGGAAAGCATTCATCTTTAATTTCCATTTTTAATTATTTCTGTTTTGAAAAAAGTTAAAATTTAAAATCCTTTCTAGTGAATAAGACTTTTAATCGAAATGATCCGAATTTAAAAAAGGAATGAAGTTGATATTAAACAAAAGATATATAAAGAATATAAAAAATAGGACCTTAAACGCATAACAAAATTGAATTTTTCTCAAATGGAACTTTCAGCGTAAGCCTTAGAAATTTTTCAATTGCTTTCGAAAAAAAAATGGAAAAGACCTGAAATTTGGAGATAACAATCTTGTAGCAACTCTGATATGAGAAATTTATTTAAAAAGTTTTTCCAAAATTTCATCAAATGATAACAAAATATCAAAATAGCACTTCTGTAAATTAGACGTGAAATTTACATAATATAACCTTTTAGAATTTGAAAATATCACTATTTTTCTTGAAAAACACATCCTTTTTCAATTTATTAAGGCAAATAACATATCGCACTTATTCTAATTTTCAACTTATAAAGGAAAGTAACATATCGTTTAAATCGACAACAAAAGTAGATTTCGAATATAAGTGTAATATTTTGCATTTTATTCCTCAATAGGTACAAAGGACCTCCGTACTGGAAAGGATTGGCAGCAGCAATCTGGCGTTCCCGCAGTTGCGTGAGGGGAAATTGTATAGTGGGGGTGGAACAAACATTTAGACCGCGATCAAATAGGCCCTTCAAAAAAAGTTTTATAAAGTAGTTTTTATGGCGCCCGTCATGATTTTGATTTGCCCAGTAGGAATCAAAATGTAGATCTCACAATAAATTATTTAAAAACATTTTATCAATGAAAAAAGCATTCCGGCGTAGGACTTTCCAATCATATAAAAACTACCAACTTAAAATCTACTTTTTTATGCGAAATTAAAACATGATGTTTCCGAACTTTACGAGGAAAGTCCTTTTTTATTTTTCAAGTAAATTATTTTCATTACACGACATTTGTACCTGAGTAATAAATTCATTTTCAAGAAGCACGATAAACTCGTATTGAGTGAGATGGTCGTGATAATGCCTTAAAAGTGGATGGGTTTAAATCTCGTGCGCGGAAAACGCAATATATACGCGCACGAGTTATACTTACGTACCAGAGAGAATTGCGAAACTGAATTTAATTGAAACTGAAGGAAGGTAGGCTACGCTGAATGCATACTATAGACAGGTGTTCAAACAACATAGGCTATCTTGAAGACAATCTCATAAATATCATCAAACACTTTAAAAGCATTAGAATTTAGGAATTTCAAGGATTTTTTCAATTAATACATATGATTCAAACTGTTTCTTTTGATTTTTATCATTATTTATATCTACTGAGCCGTAAAGAATTATTTGTTATATTATGAGGGAATTTGAATGCCCACTTTTGTCAGTTTTAATCTTCTAAATAGGGTTTCAACATTGGCAGTGTTTTCTTAAGATTGTTAACTGAATTTTTTAATTATTTTAAGAAATGACCAAGTTTCATGAATTTATTATAAATACTCTTTTAAAAAGGAATTGTTCTTAAAAAACAAATTATTCACAATGTTTTTATTTTGAATAAAATTTTTTATTTTTCTGGTAAAAAATTTTTATTAGATTTACACAGAAAAGCATATTTATTAGTTGTATAATTGCTTAATATTTTTTGGTTACTCAAAGCATTTTAGTTGATTATTACTTTTCTGATTAGAGACCGTACTTAAATTACGTAACAGATCAAGGGGGTGGGGGGTCGAGAGGTTTTGTTACGATTTGTTACGGAAGGGTGGGAGCTCCTTCATGCATGTACTTTATTTTTAGAATTTTGCGAATCAAACAAACAACTCGCAGTAATTGTACAGACTTTTAATACGAATTTAACTTTACGTAACAAAGAAACCTGGCGAGTGAGAAACGAACCTAGCGAACAACAATTTTTTTTAAAGTCAGGAATTTTATTGGTCAGGAAAAATTCAGGGATTTAGAAAAAAAATCTTTCAAAAGTCAGGGAATTTCTATAATTTTAAATAACTGTCAACCAGAATATATCAAAAAAATTTCAATCTTAATTTGACATTTTTTTATTCCGTTTCTATAACTTTAATGAACTGTCAAGCAGAACAAATAAAAAAAAATCAATTTTAATTTGAAATTTTTTATTCCGTTTATACAATATTCTAGCTTGAGAATGTAACAAGTAAAAGATTCTGCTCTTTAAATATGAATTGTCAGGGAAAATGAAAAATTGATCAGCGAATAAATAGGGCATTTTTTTAATCAAGTTTTGCGGTAACCCTGGTATTATATTCTTGTCAGTAATTTATTTGCCTTATATTTATATTATTTATATTCATTTTTTTGCAGTTGCTTCCTCCTGAATATTATCTTTTTAGTTATAAATTTTATTATTTATTTGGTTGATAATTCAACTGTTTTTTCGAAAATTCGTCTTTTTGGGTTTAAAATTCGACTATTTTCGTAAAAAATTTACATTTTGATTAAATTCATATTTTTGTGCTGGAAAGTCAACTAAAATCTTTTTTGGATGAGAATTCAACTTTTTTTGTTGTTGAAAATTTGTCATTTTGATTTAATAATTCATCTCTTTTAGTAGAAATTGCATCCTTCTTGGATGAAAATGCCACTGTTTGCTTAAAAATTCAACAATTTTAATGAAAAGTCATCGTTTTTGGTTGAAAATGCAACTATTTTGTTGAAAATTCGTCGTTTTGGGTTGAAAATTCAAGTATCTTCGTATAAAATTTACTTCTTATTTAAAACTCATATTTTGATGTCAAAAAGACGAACTGAACTCTTTTTTGGATGAAAATTCAAATACTTTTTTCTTCAATTTGTTTTTTTGATTTTAGAATTTATCTGTTTCAGTAGAAATTTCATCATTCTAGGATAAAAATCCAACTGTCTGGTTAAAAATTTATCTTCTTTGCTTGAGAATTCAAATATTTTGTTTAAAAATTTTTGTTGAGCCACTTTATTGAGAAATAATTTTCTTTTTTTTTACATTCTCATTCTAATGAGAAGGTATTGGTTTTATGTAAAATTTGACATAGTCGGTTTTCATCAAATCTTAATGTTTTGAGACCCCCTGAGCTAGAAAAAACGATTTTTACGAACGTGTCTGTCTGTCTGTAGTCTGTCTGTCTGTCTGTAGCCACGATAACTTTCAAAAAAATGATCAGATTTGATTGAGCTTTGGCACACTTTTTTATGGCCGAAAAATAGAGAACGAGTTCGTTAACCAGCTATTTTGGATGAAAATCCAAAAAGTGAGCACATTTTGAAAATTTTTGAGACCACTTTTTTTGAAGATTTGAAAATTCTATGTACGGTTATTAGTATTACGCAAAATGACGAACAAAATATTCTTATGACTTTTCGTGATAAAAAAAAAATTACTGGAGTTATAGCATTTTCAAAATTCCAAAAAACAAACGAAAATGAACATTTTAAGCCGAAAAACGCACGATATGAAAAAAAGTCAAGAGAAGAAAAATGTTGATTCCTGAACACCCTATAATATTTTCATAACAACTTTTTGAATTTTTTGAAAAATAAAAAATTCAAATTTTGATCGCACAAAAAATTAATGAAAAATCAAAAAAGCCATTTTGCTGTCAAACTATGCAAGATACCAGAAAAGATCATCTCACCAAAATTGTGCACCTAAAAAAGATCTACAAATTTCTTATCATTCACCTTTTGATATGACGCGTAGTTTTTGTTTTATTCGTAAAAAACAGCATTGAAAATAGAAAAATCAAATTTTCAGACGAATATTACCAGCTACGAAAAAAATGACCGAAACAAAATTTGTTCATCCAAGGAAGAGGTACAAATTTATTGTAACTCACGTTTCGATAGGATGCGTGGTTTTTTTTTATTCTTGAAAATAACATTGACAGTAAAAAAAATCAAATTTTTGAAAAAACAATGCAAGGTACGAAAACATATAAATGAACACAAATTGTGCATTCAAAAAAGACTTACAAACCCGTAATCAATTTTTGTGGTAAGAATATATTAAAAATGAAAAAATTAACTTTTTTGATAAACGGAACAAGCTAAAATAAAATGTTAACTAATAAAATTTGTCGCCTGAATTATATCATTACTTTCATTTGAAATCAAATACAAATTTAGTAATTTGTATATGAAGAACATATAACACGAAACACAAAGTGCGCGTTCTGTGTATTTACCAAATCGCACGCCGTAAGTGCGCTCAAACTTTTTTGTTTCTATCATACGGTTCAAATGATTTTCAACTCAAATATCGAGCGCGAGGCGCGAGTGTCTGGATGAGAATGTGTTCCTTAAGGTCGATAGAACCTTGAGTAAATAAAGTTCCTTTTCAGTCTAAAATAAAAACAAATTTTACAATCACTTAATATGTAGAGGTTTTGATAATTTTATAATATTTGCAAACAAAACTTTTTCTTTTCATCGAAGTCGAACACGAAGATCAAAAATCTAGAGGAGCCGAGCGTAAAGCGCGATGTAAATACGCCCGAGCGCGTAGCACGAGGTGAATACATAATCGAGCGCGAAGCGCGAGATAAATATATGATCGAGCGCGAAGCGCGAGATCCAACAGTCGCGCGCCCTAGGCGCGCTCAAACTTGCGAGCGCAGCGAGCCGCGCGCGAAGCGCGCCATGAGAATGTGCCCGCCAAGCGGGCAGATTTTTTTTTTTTGAAAAATCATATTCATAGATGAAAATTGATTTCTTTGGTTGAAAGTTTAACTATTTTGTAGAAAACTCATATTTTCTAATCAAAAATTTAACTGTGTGGGTAAAAGTTGGAGTACTTTTTTGATTTTTTTTTTTGGTTGAACAGCCATTTTGTCTTTTAGCTTGAAGGTTCAACAATTTAGGTCAACTTTTTTTTCTTTCATGACCGAAAAATCTTTATTTGTTGAAAATTCGTCTTCTTGGTTTTCAAATTCATTTTTTTAAAAAGAAATTTCATCTTTTTTAGCTGAAATATCAACTATCATACTTTTTTATTGAAAATTTAATTATTTTGATGAAAATTCAAGTATTTTGTTAGAAAATCATCTTTTATGGTAGAAAAGTAATTTTTTCTTCAAAATAAGTAAATAATTTATAGATTTTAAATTTGTAAGTATTTAGAATATTGTTTTATTCCGTTTATAAAGGATCCTATGTTGAAAATATTACAAGATTAAAATGCTGGTATTTGAATGTTAATAGTCAGGGATAATGAAAATTGGTCAAGGAAAATCAGGGACTTTTTAAAATAAAGTTT
Source organism: Andricus curvator (assembly GCA_932195095.1). Classification (NCBI taxonomy): domain Eukaryota; kingdom Metazoa; phylum Arthropoda; class Insecta; order Hymenoptera; family Cynipidae; genus Andricus; species Andricus curvator. Next base: position 313,174 of record CAKNYM010052593.1, read on the forward strand.
TCACCCTTCAAAGTATGTATTATCTTCAATACAAGAAATTTCCATTAAGTTCAAGGCCCATATCTTATTATTTTTGGAAACCATAAATTACGTGCAGTCAGAGGGGGGTGGGGGTATTTTTTTAAGGTTGGTTACAGGGGGAAGGGGGTGTCTTGGAGAGGACCTATAATCCGTTACATAATTCAAGTACGGCCCCTTATTAGTATTTATTTACAGGATTGTGATACATTATGTTTTACGGAGTTTACTGTAAAAAAGATATATTTCTGACAAATCTAATAATATAGAAGAGTAGATAATAAAAGAAGTATTCAAGTTCAAAAAGGCGTTAAAGAATATTACCAAAATTTATTTCTATGGTCAATGAGATTTTTTCAATAAGAGGTATAGAATTTATTATTCTCTAAATCTGAATCAGCGAAATGTCGTTGATTGATCAGCACGGTTCCCTGAAATTAAGCTGCAACAAGAGTAAGACTTTTTATGTTACCATTCAGCTAAAAATTTGTATATATATGACCGATTTTTGTACAGAAATTTCATAAGAATAAAATCTTGAAATTCAATTGATCATATTACTGCAAGTTAATTTTTCGAAACACCAAATGACTATTTTCTTACGCAGATTGGAACACATAACAAAATTTAAAAAAGGCAACAGAGAAGGAAAAAAATAAAAATCGCACGGCTGTTAATGTTAAAAGACTTTTTGATTAAAATTGTCTGCATATGCATTACAAAATATACCATTACTTCTTTTATGAAGGTTATAAAATAGGTAACAACAAACAAAACTAATAAAATTAATTTTTTAACTTTTTATGTACACTATCGATAATACTCAAGTTTGTTCAAAAAGCATGTGCTATATTGAGTAGAACAAATCCTGTGATTGACCTGAAAAATTGAATTTCTTTTTCATTTCTCAATATTGTCCCTAAAAAGAATCATTTTATAGACATATACAAATGTATGAAGTTCGTCTCTACCTGTACCGACAAAATCCGGCCATTCGTTCTAATTTTACCGCTATTTTATCGCCAAATAAATATTTTTACACTCTCCTTAAAAAAGATAAATCCATCATTTTTATTTATTTCGCGATGCAAATCATTACACTCTTCAAAAATTGTTTGAAAATATTAGAAAATGTTCGAAAATTACAAGAAAAGCCATTTTCTCCAAACACCTAACTTGACTTTTTTGTCGATTTTCCCGTACGACGGTAATCTAGATATCTGTTTTTGATGAATTTAATGTCATTTGCTCAAACTAATTTTTACGTTGCACCTTATCATACAAGTTTTTTAATCTCAGCGGTGAAATCATCAAAGTTCCATGGTATTTATTGTGAAATCGTTTAAAATCATTCAAAATTCCGGGAATTCTTGTGAAATATTTCGACATCTTTTAAAATCCCTTGAAATCTCTTTAAATTCCACTAGGTAACAAGATTTTTTTTATCATCAATTGATGTGACATTTTAGTATGTTTTTTTATAGAATAAGAACCTCAAGGCAAAAATGTTCTATCTTTTTGCGTTTTTCAGATGAATAGATTTGAATAGTTTTTTGTGATACTTAACATTAAATCTTGAATATTTTCGAAATGATCAATGCTACAAAAAAAGGTTAGTTTCAGAAGCAGCGCTTCAAAATACATAAAAAATATCATAAAATCGAACGAACACGAATTTTATAAAATTTTATAACTTAGTGTTCTTTATTCAATTCAAGAAAATCGTTCTCACTCATTCAAAATCTCTCAAAACCACTAAAAACCGTCCAAATCCTTGAATCCTATCTCTTGAAATCCCGTAAAATCTTGAAATTTCCTTAAAACCTTATAAAATCCATTGAAAAAATTGTATTTCCTCTGAAATTGAACTGGGTTATTTCCTCAAGCTCTTGAAATCCTTTTAAATCATTTGAAGGGCGTCGCGGCAAAAGCATGTAAGTCCATCGGGAGAAATTTTTTAAGAGAGAGAAAAAACTTTCTCAAAAATCGAATTTTCAAACAAAAAAAAAAAAAAATGAGAAAGTAAATTAAATATTTGATGGAGCTCTAGAGATCTAAATAAACAAATTTTTTTGAAAATTAATATTTTTCGGGTAAACATAGAACATTTGCCTGAAACATTAGAAACGCATTACGAGACAAATGGAAGGCTGAAAAGTGAAAAACTAAATTGAGAAAATCATTTCATTTTTTTTTATGAATTTTATAATACTGCAGTGTTGTTTTTATACAAAATATTTAGTTCCTTTGTATTTTGTAACTATCCAGTACAACAACAGAATGTAATTGAATGCTTTAAATGCTCATATGATTGATGACAGTTTATCGAGATAAAAACTCTCTTTCGGTTCGAATTTGGTCATATCGTTTCACTACAATGTCCCGTAGAATTTTAGACCATTTTTAAGACAATAAAACGTGTTTTTAAAAAAACTAGCACTTACATGGTTATGCCATGACACTCTTCATTCAAAATCTGTAAAGCCTCTTGTAATCCTTTTGAATCGTTTGAAATATCCTAAAACTTTTGTTATCCTTGAAATTTTGTGAAATCTCTAAAAAAAACGTGGGCATATTGTGAAATTCCGTAATATTTTGTAATTCTTGCAAATACTTTGTAGGTAATTTTTTCAAACTCTTGAGATCTTTTAACATTATTTAAAATTTGTGAAACCTCTCGTAATCCTTTTAAATCGTTTGAAATACTTTAAAACTTTTGCAATACTTAAAATCTTTTCAAATTCCTAAGAAACTTCTAAAAAGCTTTTGACGGCTCGTTAAATTTCATAAAAATGTGTTTATTCTTATAAATACGTTTTTAGTATTTTCTTTAAACTCTTGAAATATATTAAATTATTTAAAAATTTTGAAACCTCTCGTAACCCTTTGGAATCATTTGAAAAGCACTAAATCTTTTTAAATTACTTGAAATCTCGTTTACAGTGGAAATAATTTATATATTGCTGATATACTAAGTAAAAAAATAAAATCTTCTGCAAAAAGGGAGGAGGGTCATAAAAATCTTACGAATCCTTAGAATACGAGGTCTTAAATTTCAAAAATCATCCTTACGTAATCAAAGGATGTTCTCTTGCAAGTTTTTTCTATTATAGAGTTGAAAAAAAACAATACGAAAAAAAAGACGCACCCTGTGATAATAAAACAATTCAGGCTACTGCATAGTTGGCCAGAATCCCAGAAAGCGTGACAAAAGTCAAAAAATGCTGTGATTTTAGTAGAAATTTGACCCAAAAACTAAAATTATGGTTCGATTTGAATGAACATTTTTGTGTGTGAGTTTTTTGAATCGCTGATTTCAAATCTCATTTTAAAATTTCCAAAAACCAAATGGTGGATCCAATATGGCGACCAGAAAACTAAAAAATGTTGCGATTTGAATGAAACATTTTTTCTTAGAGTTTTTTGGATTGCTGTTTTCAACTCTGTTTTTAAAAGGTTGAAAAAATGTTGGATCCAATATGGCGACCAAAAAAATCCAAAAAATGTTTGCGATTTGAATGAAAATTTTTTTTCCGGGTTTTTTGGATTGCTGCTTTCAAATCTGTTTTTGCAAGATTTGAAAACAAAATGGCGGATCCAATCTGGTGATCAAAAAACTCAAATGATGATTGTGTTTGAATTGAATTTTTGTGTGTGGGTTTTCTGGGTTGCTAATTTCAAATCTGGGTTCAAAAGTTCCGAAAAAAATGGATATAATGCAATGACCAAAAGACTAAAAAAATGGTACGATTCTAATGATCAAATTCGTTTTCGAAAATTTCAAAAACAAAATATTGAATCTAGTATGGCGACCAAAACACTAAAAAAATGGGTTGATTTCAATGAAAATTTTGGGTTGTTGTTTTTTGGGTCGCTGATTTCATGTCTGTTTCTGAAATAAAAATAACATTAGTCTCTCACCTATCTGCTTCGATTTTTTTCTCATTCAGATGCACTTCCTGGTCATTATTTGGTCAATGATTTTTTGGATATGAAATCATGTTATTTTTAAAATTATTGAAAAAAGAGAATTTGATAAAAAATTATTGAAAAACTTGAATAATTGTTCAAACAATTCTTAAAAAACTTTATAAAATATTTAACTGATATATTAATTCAATTGCAGAGGACAAATTATACGTAGGAACCATTTGCGTTATTGCTTCATCATCCAATTTATTCTAAATTTTGATAATAAATGAATTCAATTCATTTCGATTTTTTTCTCATTCAGATGCACTTCCTGGTCATTATCTGGTCAATGATTTTTTGGATATAAAATCATGTTATTTTTAAAATTATTGAAAAAAGAGAATAAGATAAAAAATTATTGAAAAAATTGAATAATTGTTTAAACAATTGTTAAAGAAGTTTATAAAATATTTAACTGGTATATTAATTCTATTGCAAAGGACAAATTATACGTAGGAACCATTTGCGTTATTCCTCCATCATCCAATTCATTCTAAATTTCGATAATAAATGAATTGAATTCAATTGTTTCGTTCGATGACATATGTCAGAAACCAGCACATGAATTCTATTTAATTTTCTCCGTAGAATCGAACAGCACTTTTTTGTCAATCTATGTACGAATCGATGACGAAGAGGTGCAAGTAGGTGCACTCAGGCCTTTTAGGAATAGGTGAAGCAAGGATTATGGAACAAATCTGTACTGCAGCTTGCCTGAGTCAAGGTAGAGCAATTTAAATAATCATTAACAATTTAAATTTTGTATTTGTCTGTGACCCAAAAGTATTTTTCACAAAAAAAAATGGATTTACTTCTTCTTATCACTATATGTTCGTTTGAATATAAAATTAACAGAATCAGAAACTAGTTTTCTTTCTTTTGCATTCATTTTAGTGTAACTATCTTTAAGAGTTGAAAAAAAAATTCAATACGCATTTTTTCTATTTTTTGTTATAGATTCTTAATAATCTTAATTCTGGCAGCATCGCCGAACAATGGGAAAAAAGCACCGTTTTTGGGCAAAAATCGACCAACATTACAATTCCTAACAGATTTTAATGTTTTTTTTTAGAAGTGAGCGTTATTCTTAAATATATAACGAGTGACTGTGAATATTTTAATCTGAATGGACCAAACATTTTGTTACTTAATAAAAAAGTTTAAACTTTCTTTGGCTGAATTTTTAGTGATACCATTTCTTTAACCATTTTTTAATTTATTAGAAAATATCATAATCAAATTTAATAACTTACTAAGATTAAGTTCCGAAAGGTTAGAGTAAAAAAATTGTTCACAATGTTATAAACAAACTATTGAACAAAAATCATTATTTCGTCATTTTTAATGATTAGCTATTTTAAATTCATAGATTTTGTATGAAATATGAAAGATAATAATGTGCGCTTACAATAAGTTAAGAATAGCTTTTGTTTTCCAATTATTTAATCAATTTTTATAAGCAAATGTACACTTTAACCATTTTTTTTTAATATGCTTCATTTTTTTGTGGAATCAACATGAAATGTTTTGCCAAAGACTCCTTGCTATCATGTTTTTCATAGTTGCAAAAACTGTTAATTATATAAACAATTTTTATAAACAAATGCACATTTTGAAAATTTTTATTAATATGGGCTTCATTTGTTTTTGCGCACTCAACTCAAAATGTTTTGCCAAAGATACGCACACACATTATTATTTTATATATTTTATACAAAATCTTTGGATTTACAATCGAGTTTGAAATAGCTAATCATTGCGAATCAGGGAAAAATTACTTTTTTCAATAGTTTGTTTATATAATTATAAACAATTTCTTTTATTTTAATCTACTGCATATTATTATGTAGTTAATCATTACATTGATTTATGATCTGTTTGATTAAATTTGAAAATATTTTTTTTAAAATGGTATCACGGTGAGCGTCAGCCAACTTCAACATAATCCCCTTACTCAACGCCAGTTCTTTGTGATTAAATTTTCTGATGTACGAATGAAACTGAAATTTGGATTACTACACAAAAATGTATAGAGAATTTCTAGAAATTTCAGACTTTTGCAACATCAGATAATTGAATTCTGCAGAGAGTTTTTCTTGAGTAAGAATTTTTAATAAGCTTAGGGACAAAAACACCTGTTTGCGCTACAAAAACCTCTATAGAAGACCCAGTTTTTGTTTCACATAAAAGTTTATAGGAACTTTTTCACTGAATATTTAATGTATCACAGTGTACACATAATTATAATTTTTTAATTAGACGAAATTCTCAAAAAATCAATATTTGAATTTTCCAAAAAGGGCTCGACCGATTTTTTTCCTTTCTCACTCAAAATATTCGGGCAACATGAGCGAATTGAATCCTGCAAATAATTGGCGTTAAGTTAAAAGATTAGGTTGAAGTTGGTTGAGGCTCAGCGCGGGTCCTATTATAAAAAGTACATGCATTTCGGCTAACTCCATGCGTAGTCCCTGAACCCTATTGCTCAATTCATTGACATAGAATGTAAGTCACAGCAGGTCACAGTAGAATCAGCCAATCAGATGTCGAGAATCGGGAGCAAGATTCGATAACTCGATAATTCAAGTAGGCGCAAATTTCAAAAGTCAACATTTCTGGATGAATTAATACAATGAATTAATGCAATAGTTGAAAATTTGGAATACAATAAAAACTCAGTCGAGTTAGTTATAATTCATTGTTAGTCACTCTAAACGTAGGTACTCGGCCACCCCGACCTAAACCAGTAAACAAATGTTCCAAATTCGAAAAAAAAAAAAATTTTGAATTATCTCTAAAAGGGTCACAGGTACGTGAAAACTAACAACATTTTCAGGGTTTCAACGAGGGGAATCGCTTTCGACCAAAAATTTAATGTTTTGCAGAGGGAGTTTGTTTTCGACCAACTCAAAATAACCCAACTTAAAGATTTTTAAAATAAAAAAAATAAAATTTTGAGTTATCTTGAAAACGGCGAGAGACACGCGAAAACTGACATTTTCAGGGTTTTCTAAGGGCTTTGATCCTCGGCAACCTCGATGTAATCCAGTATACAGATTTTCGAAATTAGAAAAAATCCAAATTTTGAATTATCCCGACAACGGTCAGATGTACGTGAGAACTAAGTAAATTTCAAGGTTTTTGTGGAAGGGGTTTGTTTTCGACCAACTCGAACTAACCCAATCAAAAGATTTTTAAATACAAAAAAAAATTAACATTTTGAGTTTTCTTTGAAGATGATGATAACAGTAAACAGATTATAAAATTTTTTTCAATCTAAAATTCAAATCATCTTGAAATCGGTCTGAGATTTGTAAAAACTAATAATTACAAAGAACTCAAACTAACCCAATAAAAAGTTTTTAAAAATTCAACACAATAATACAAATGAATTTTTCAGAAAAAGTTGAATTTTCAAACCAAAAATATGCATTTTCCATCAGAATAATTGAATTTTCGACCCAAAAAGAAGACAAGAAGTGAATTTTCAACATTAAAAAATCAATTTTCTAACAAAAATGGAATAGCCACATTGTCAGTAAAAAAATTCATTTTCAACAAAAAAACTAATTTTCAACAAAATAGTTAAATTTTCAATTAAAGAAACTTATTTTTAACTAAAATAATGAATCTTCAACCAAAAAAATGAAGCTTCAACCCAAAAGATGAATTTTCTACCAAAAAAAGATACATTTTCAACAAAATAAATGAATTTTCAATCAATCATATGAATTTTCAATCAAGAAGATTAAATGTCTATAAAAAAATATAAATTTTCCGACAAAAAATATAATAGTTAAATTTTCTGTTAAAAAATTAACTTTTAATGTAAAAAAACTAATTTTCAATTACAAAAATGAATTTTCAACTAGGAATATTAATTTTTTTTAAATACATGAATTTTGAAACAAATTTTAAATTTGTAAAGGAATTTTCAACCAAAAAAGTTAATTAGTCCAGAATATTAGTCTTCTTGGTGACTAATTCACCATTTTGGTTGAATATTCATTTATTTTGTTAAAAACTATAGAAATTTTCATCTTAATAG
>CAKNYM010052593.1:321221-342287 GCA_932195095.1 Andricus curvator
AAAAACAAACGAATTTTCAACAAAATAGTTAAATTTTTAAGCAAAAATGATTTTTTATCTAAAATAATGAATCTTTAACAACAAAAATGAATGTTTAACCCAATAGTTGAATTTTCAATTGAAAGAAAGGATTTTGTACAAACACAAACAAATTTTCAACAAAATAGTTAATTTTTCTACCAAACAAATGAATTTCTGACAAAAAAAAGGAATAGTTAAATTTTCAGTAAACAATCTAATGTTAAGATAAAAAATTATTAGTCAACCAAAAAGATTAATTTCCTACCAAAAAACATCAAGTTTTAACAAAATAAATGAATTTTCCAGACAAAAAAGTGAATCAGTCACCAACAAGATTAAGATATACTACCATAAAAGACAACGTTTCAAAAAAATACAGAAATTTTCAACCAAATAGCTGAATTTTCAATATAAATGTTAAATGAAACATAGAATAGTTAAATTTTCAATTAAAAAAGTAAATTTACAACAAAAATTTCAAAAAAAAAGTTCATTTTTGAATTAAGAAGTTATCAAATCAAGATATATTGGGACGAAAATCCTGGAACCAATGAAAAATTGACAGAATGATTTGAGCAAGAACTTATTTAAATACCTTGTAAATTCCACATTTTTCTGTTTTTCTAAAATGTATTCATATTGAAAAATGATAATTTTTGATAGAACTAGCAAAGATTAACCGCTTGTGGTAAGCTTTGGTTTTCAAAATTATCATTTAAATGTAAATAGTGCAATGAAAATATGCAACAATGGTTATCTTTCTTTTATTGCAAAAATACCATTTCGACTGTTATTTAACAATAATCTGGAATTGTTCTCAGTTTAAACATGAACATAAATAATGGGACATTTTTCATTTATCTTGAAGTTAACTAAATAGTTAAACAGAAAAAAGATTAAAACTTGTTGTTATATAACAAATTTTTGTTTAGTCAGTCACCGCCGTAGCCCATGGCCTTTTTGGCCTCTGGTGTAAATACGACACTGCCTTCTTTGAAGACTTCTGACCCTGTAGACACGTATACCCACCTTACTGAATTACTCCGTGAATTCAATTACTTGGTGGAAAGTACGAGGATAGAGAAAGTCTAATACCAGCAGAATTGCGTTGATCGCGAATATTTGAATTGCAATAATGAAGGATACACGCAAAGAATAAGTGATTTCCTCACATGGGGAAATCGTCTTACAACCACCATTAAAAATAAATTGGAGCGCTTTAGGACACCCGGTAACATTTGAACATGCTGTCAAATCATGTGGTAGTACCGTAATGCTGTAAGGCACGGAGTCAATTCTGTGTCTACCTGTTCAAGGCCCTTCCCGGCTCACCTGTGAAGAGGAAAAGGGTCAATAGCACAGGAGGTAAGGACGCGAAGCGCAAAAGTTTGGTCCAGCGTCGCATCTCGAGCTTTAGAGGCAAGCAACTGGCGATTCGAGTCAGTTATTTTCCAAGATTGCTTTTCTTCGATGTAGGGCCAGAATCCGTACACCGAGGAGAAAAAAAAAGAACGGGCGTGACATTAATACGAAATTTTCCAGAACTTGGCTTCACATGCACTTCATTATAGATCAAGTGGAATTCAAGTCGTGATACCATTACACAATGATGGACGATTTTCCCTGGAGAGATGAAATGGTATTTAGTTGTAATTCAGAGAAATCGTTTAGAATTCAGGAATCAATGTATATAAATTGATCTGGAAATAATTAGGTGAACAAACTTGTAGTACCTGCTGGACAGGGTGCGTCCAAATTAGGGTGCTCTCTAAATTTGAATTTGTAATATATAACTGATTCTCAGTTGAATTCTACTAATTTTGTAGCTAGAATTTAGTCACTGACAATTAGTAAAAAATACTGATATAATTAGTTATTAATGCTACACGCATGCGCACTATCTAAACTCGTAATTGTAGGTTTCTTAAACATTTGTAATGTAGGGGAGATCACCCTACAGTAGATAATCATTAATTTAGAATACTAATGCATGTAACATAATTAATTTAATTTAATTAATAGTTGAGACACTATACGTGTTACCGAATTTGAATTAGAATTAATTATTTAAGATATATTTGCGCTTTTAATTAATGATTATTCACTGTAGGCTCAGTATCTCTAATTTACCTACACAAATGAATTCAATGTGCAAAAATATTTTATTTATTTATTTATGACAAGTGTAACTTCAGAATTATATAAATAGTGATAATATGAAAAAAAACAGAAAAGAAACAGATTACCAAGTGTGCAGTGGAAAATTAACTTTATTTTCTAAACATAATTTCCAGTTGTCTAACCTAATATTTTAATAGTTTTAAAACTATTCTTCTTTAGCTTGGTTGGAAATTATTTATTTTGGATTAGAAAGTTTACTACCATATTTTTGATTAAAAAATCTTCTTTTCGGTGAAAAATTCCACTATTTTTGTAGAAAATTTTACTGTTTGGTTCAAAATGAACTTTTTTAAATTCAAAATTCACATCTTCGGGTTGAAAATTCATCTTTTCGACTTAAAAATTTAACAATTTGGGTAACATTTTTATTCTTTCTTGACAATAAATAATGAGTTAAAACTATATGATATTAGTATGAGAATACTTTCAATTAAATTCATTAGACAATTCTTTTTATTTCAGAATATTGATATAACTTAAAGATTAACTTAGACGGCAGATTAACTTAACAGATTGGTGGCCGTCCATAAACTATTTTGCCCCTTAAAAAAAATGTTTTCTATGTTTTCAAGAAACTTTCCATTTTTGTGTTGTTTTTTCGCTTAAATTTGAACTGACTTAATAGAACCCAATAAGTTTGGAATTCATCTCGTATGGTTAAGAATTTTACTATTTGGTTGAAGATTCAATTATTTTGTTAAAAACGCACCTATTTTATTATAAAGTCATTTTTTAAAGAAGAAAATTGGAATTTTCTTGAATTTTCATGTTGTTGAAACTTAGTTGAAAATTGAACTACTTTGTTAAAAAAAGATTTCTTGGTTGAAGATTCATCTCTTCGCTTGAAAAATTGAACTATTTTCTGGAAATTTCAATTCATTTTTGGTTAAAAATACATTTTTAATTGAAAATTTAACTATTAAATTTTCTGTTGAAACTTAATCTTTTTTAGTTTAAACTTAAAGTATTTGGTTGAAAATGCATGTATTCTGTTGATAATTCCTCTTTTTTGGAAGAAATTAATCTTCTTAGTTAAAAAACAACATTTTGGTTAAAAATTAATTTTTTTGTAAAGACTCATAATTTAAGTTGAAAATCCATGTCTTTGGTTGGATATTTGACTCTTTTGCTAAAAATTAGTTGTTTTTTTTTTGGTTATGAATTAATTTTCTTCACTGAAAATGTAACTATTCCATTTTTTGTTGACGACTGATATTTTAATTTGAGAAGTAATATTTTTTGGTTGAAAAGTCATGTATTTCGTTAAAAACTCGTCTGTTTGGATAGAAAATTAATTCTCTGCGTTGAAAAATCATCCTTTTTGGTTAAAAATGCATCTGCTTGGTCAAACATTAATCTGTTTTGGTTCAAGATTCAACTATTTTGTTGAAAATTCGTCTATTTTGGTTGAATTCAACTGTTCTTTTATTTTAAATATGAATATTTGAAGTTGAAAATTCAACTATTTTGGTAGAACATTTATGTATTTTGTTGAAAATTCTTTCATTTGAGTAGAAAAATAATCATGTTTGTCGAAAATTTATCATTTTGATTGATGATTCAACTATTTTTTTAAACAAAAATATTTTGGTTAGAAATTATAATAATAAATAAATAATTATATATAATAAAAATATAATACGATATACGAGGCCTCATGGGCGAATGCTCACTGCAAGTGTGAAGGCCCAGCACGAACTCGAAGACCTTCACACTCGCAGTGAGCAAACCGCCCATTTGCCCTCTCGTATCAAAATATACTATTTTAACTGAAAATTTCACGATTTAATTTTTGGTTGAAAATTTATTTTCATTAGTTGAAAATTTAACTATTTCGTTGAAAATGCATCTTTCTTGATTGAAAATTGACTTTCTTGTTGAAAATTCAACTTTTCCAGTCTAAAAATCGACTGATTTTCGGAAAATTCGACTATTTAGCTTGAAACCTTAACTGTTTGCATAAAAATTTGTCTATTGGGTAGAAAATTAATCTTCTTTGTTTTTAAACTGCAAATTAACCTGTTCCATTTTTGATTGAAAACTTATCTATTTTATTTGAAAACTTAACTGCTTGTTTCAAAATTGATGTATTTTTGTGAAAATTCATCTCTGTGTGTTAAACATTCAGCTATTTGAGAAAAAATTCAATTATTTTGTTGAAAGGTTAATAATTTTCTGAAAATTGAACTATTTTCTTAAAGTCATCTTTTTGGCTTGAGAATTCAACTATATGGTTGAAAATGCAACTACTCAATTTTTTGGCGTCGATGATATTGCTCTTTGATGTATGAACACGAATGTGATACTTTGTGACGTTAGGGTAGACCTCCTCCCCTCCTCTTCAGAGTGTCACTTAATGTGTGAACGCTCCCAAATTAGAATATTCTATTAGCTTTCGTATGACGTCAAAGTATAATATGAAATGTTGTAATTAATTTTGTCCAATTATAACAAATTTTCAATTCAGTAAGTACAAATTGTCTAAATTCCAATGAACAGAGGACAGGTTTTCAATTAATGTTTGCTGAATGCTGAGACGTTGATGGTCAGTCCGTGCTCGCAATAAGTAAGTCAAGCAACATAAAAGAAGTCATTAAGTTGCGCATTGGTTGTTGGTATAGTATTTAAAGCTCGTAATACAGCTTTAAACTTGTAATATATGCATCTATTGACTGAACGACTCAATCAACAGTCTATTATTATTACTTTATTAATTTCCGGTAACTCCCCACGTACACAGGTATTAAGGAGAAAAAGCACTAAATAATGAAAGTTACTATTGCAATGCCACTGATGTACATCTGCGATAAGTGGAAAAATTCTCGATTTTGTTGTTTCAGCGTTCCTGTGCGTTTTACGTAATTGCAAATAGAAAGTTTACTATTAAATATTCTTCAGAAGATCTAAGATAAATCACTAAACACAGTTTTTGTTTGTTGGCTTTTCTATAACGTTTCCTGTTTGATGGTTTATATCCACTCAAGACTCAATAAAAATTGCCTGTCCTTTCCCGGTTCTTGACGGGTTTCAACTAAACAATTTATAATTCAATAAGCTTGAAAAATAATCACAAAATTAACGAATTAATATAAAAAAAATTATAAATTTGGAGTGATTAAAATTGAAAATCTAACCTTCGAAATTGTACAAGTTCAAACTCAAACGATCCATATTGTACAAAATCTAAGCCTTCTAAAATAGACAATGTTCAAAGGAAAAACATGTTAACTTATACCATTCCAAAGTGAAAACTATAAAAAAAAATTTCTAGTGTTTTCTGACCCACCTCGATTCTTCCAAGACCCTCCAGTTACTGTCGTCCACCCGCCCACACCAGAGGAGGTCGAGGCATTTTGGAGAGAAGTCTACGAAGTCCAGCAACCGCTGAAAGAAAACTCAAAGAACATAAATAGCCTCAAGGAGCTGTGCAGTGCCCTCATAACACCTGAGGAGGAATGCCCACCTATCACTACCGAGGAGGTGAAAAGCGTATTAAGAGGCATGAAGAACTATTCCGCTCCGGGACCAGATGGTATCAAGACCTTCTGGTGGAAGAAGTTTCCTTCAACCCACCAGCATCTGGCGCCCATTTTCACATCATATCTGAAGTCGGAAGAGCCTACTCCGGAGTGGTTGGTGGAAGGGCTCACAGTACTCCTTTCAAAGACGGGCAACTTAGCTGACCCGAAGAATTACAAGCCAATAACTTGTCTAAGCACACTGTATAAGATCTTCGCAGCTATCCTAAATGATAGGATTTTTTGGACAAATTGACCTGTGTGGCGAGAGATGTACGAACAACGCGGCTCAAAGAAAGGCGTAGCAGGATGTCGGCAGAACTTGCTCATCGATAGATGTGTCTGTAAAGACGCAAGATCCTATCAGCGTTACCTATCGATACCCTGGATTGATTACCGGAAAGCTTTCGATTCAACATCCCATAGACTTATCATCTGTCTGCTGGAAAGCTTGAAGATTCATCCACACACCGTGAGGAGCGTAGAGAGATTAATGCCGCTTTGGAAAACCAGATTGACTATCTCATCTGGAAAACATAATGTGATCACTAACGGTATCACCTTTCAGAGAGATGTGGTTCAGGGCGACACCATGAGCCCTCTCCTCTTTTGCCTCACATTATTGCCACTATCTCTCGCACTTCGCCATTCCGAAGGGTACCTCTGCGGCAAACCTGGAAATCGAAGGCATAAGGTCACTCACGTATTTTACATGGATGATCTCAAGATCTATGCTGAAAATAAAGAGAAACTACATCTAGCTCCAAAGATTATCAAACAGTACACTCAAGAGATTGAAATGGAGTTCGGGTTAGAGAAATACGCCAAGGTTTGTTTGAAGAAAGGAAAACTTAATGGCATCCCCGAAGAATCTGAGCTCGTCGACAGAAGCGCTATACGACACCTTGGCGCTGGAGAGACCTATACATACCTGGCCGTGCCACAGAGCCGCATTGAGGACGTGCCATCTATAAAGGATACTCTCCGATGCAGATACAAACGTCTCATCCGACGGATATGGTCGCGGAATACTGAATCTGGAATGTCTTCACAACAGGATTATTCTGGGTACAGCACATATAGTCGCAAATGGACAAGACCCTCTTCTTAAAATGGCCAGGAAACACGAAGAAGCGGGCAAAGGGGCGTTTCTGTACAAAGCTGCCGAGGAGGCTACTGAAACACTCGGCCTTGACTTCAATATCAAAGGTAAGAAAAATGCATCAAATCTTATCCATCTGGAGTACTGACTCCAGAAGGCCCGGATTAAGAAAGCACAGGAGAAAAACTTCATCCAACAGCTCCTCGACTAGAGGATGCACGGCATCTTCCACTGAAATGTGGAACATCAGTCGATATCGTATGAGCTAACGTTTGCTTTCCTTAAATCACCCGGATTGAAGTCGGGAACGGAGGGTTTCATTTTGGCATGTCAAGACGGTGTCATTTCCACTCTAGCATACCGTCGCCACATTTTGAACCAAGACATTCCCGATGATAGCTGCAGAGCGTGTCATGCACACCCCGAGCATCTAGGACACATACTATCTACTTGTCCAACTCATGCGGGAACGACCTACATCCAAAGGCACAATGCGGCACTAAGAGTGCTTTATTACCATCTCTGTCACTCTTATGGCACTAGCCCAAATACCAATCCGCTAAACGCTCCTAGGAAAATAGAGTCAATTGTCGAAAATGAGAAGTACCGCATATACTGGTACTTCACATTCTCGACAATTGTTTCTTTTGCGCACTCGAGGCCTGACATAGTTCTCCTTTACTTCGAGAAGCGAACCATGTTCGTTATCGAATTTTCGGCACCAGCTGAGAAAAACATCATATCCAAGGAGAAAAAAAACTTTGTAAGGAAGTTTTGACGGTTATACCCGGAATATTCTGCTCTGCTAATCGTCCTGATCATCGGCGCTCTTAGAGGCGCCAAGCTTTTACTGGTTAATAGCCTGAATCTAGCCAAAAGGGCGTCATTTGGCGTAAACAGCGGACTCACCATTCAGTTGAAACCTGGATTAATTATTGATTTACGTAGCTGCTGCTTGTTCCTTGCGGTCCTGATGTACCTTTTTTGAAGTTCATTTACGAGGCAAGTGATAGCAGTATCTTGTAACTATTTTATTGCAAAGATAATCTGTTGATCAAACAAGCTTCTAGGTCGTTACCTCTACTCGCGATTTTAAAACTTTCTTCAGTTTCTTCTTCTTGTACAAATTTCGAATCCTTTTCAGGCTTGAGATCATTCAATACCGGAAAAATAGGTTCACTGCATCTCTATAATTCAGCACAACCTTTTGCAGTGCCCTTGACCACAACCACCATGCTTTGTCCGCTTCGAACGCGATCGAGAAGCGACGAGTGCGCAGTTGCTAACCGCGCACTTCTTTCGGTCACGATAACTTATATTTCTGTTACCATTCAGAAATTTTAAAAAACTATTTGTAATTTTTAGATACCGTTGCTGAACGATAATAAACATTTAGTCAATTCACTGGAGAAGTTACTGAATTTCGTTTTCAGCTACCTAATTTCGTAAATTTCACTTACTTTATTTTCCTAAATGTGTGGGAATTTTCCGAACATTTCTAGCTGTGCATACTTACCCTAATGTAGCAAAAATATTTTTGATCGCATTTCGCTTATACATTGATAGATGTAATTTGCACTTTTTTGTATTTAAGCAATTTTCTTTCTTTCATCATTTATTATACACACATATGTGAATTATTCTTTTTGCTGCAGGACGCCATCGTTCACTAAGAGTCCTTGTTCCACTGACATCAGGAGAGGTGCGTGCACAGTGCACACATCGTGGATAACGTTGCGTTGCGTTGTTGTACTTTATTGGTACGCAATACTAACTATGATCCATCTCGATTCTGCGGCTCCTTTCACTTTCGACAGTCTCTTCGGCCGCCCGCGGCCAAAGACACTGAATGCCGCACATACGATACTCACAAAGCTGCTTCGAGCAACGCTCAAACGACGCGGACGTGTTCGGAATGTGTTAGCAACTGATAAATCCAATCGCAGATTAACGATTAATATTTCACTCCAGCCATCCGGTATTCCGACCACTAGTTGCAGAATAAATGTCAGCGGGGGACGAAACACAAAATATTTTATTATTGCGTTTCAAAAAAATCAGTACATGCGTTCTAAACTACGATCAAGACAGATTTATGTGTAAATTTATGTGTAAATTTATGTGTAAATTTATGTGTAAATTTTCGATAAACCTTCACTTAAACTAAAATTTGATGTGTCTAAGGGGTCGTCCACATATTACTTACCGCATTGATGAGGAAGGGAGGGTTCTGTTCCGATAGGGGAGGGGAGAGCTTTCGAGGAATGTTACGTATCATTTTTTTAAATATAATCATCATAAAAATAGATATTAAGTACCCCGTTTTTATAACAAATAATAATATCGAACAATATGTAGGAAAAAAATTTTTTTTATCAAGTTAGAATCTTTCTAAATACCAACAAAAATTGCGTTTTTTATATGTGGTTAAATGGAATACTTATTTTTAATTTTGGCCAATATATTTTTCATAACATTATTTATGTTCTAACGGAAAAAGCACCAAATTTTGGTTGAATATAAAAATTTGTTTCACTTAAATCTTAGGCCACTTCAAAATAGTAAAAAAAATGCAAAATTAGCAGCATTAGGAGTTTTAAAGTTTCTGTAAACGAAACTAGAAAGCATATGTTGAAAATATCTTTTTTTAAATTGAAATAATTATTACATCAACCAAATCCAAAAGATACGAATTTTTCTAAAATGTCATTTTATATTATTATTTGTTATCGAAAACTGTACACATAAGAAATTGTCAAAAATTCAACCACTGGGTTAAAAGTCGAACTGGTTTGTTAAAAATTCATTTTTTTTGTTGAAAATTTTTCTATTTGGCTAACAATTTAACTCGTCCATTTTTTATTAAAAATTTATCTTTTCTAGGTTAAAATTCAACTTTTTTTTTAAACTCGTCTTTTTTGGTAGAAAAATAATCTGATTAGTTAGAACTTTTATCTTTTTGGTAAAAAATTCATTCCTTTGCCTGATTTTTTTAAACTGATAACAATTCTATTTTTGGTTGAAAATTACTTTTTGTGTTAAAAATTCGTAATTGATCTACTTTGGTAGATAATTAATTTTATTGGTTAAAAAATCATCCTTCTAGTTGAAAATTCAGCCATTTTATAAAAAATTCTTGTATTTTGTTGAAAATTCGTCTTTTGGTAGGAAATTAATCTTCTTGTTGAAAAATTCAGCTATTTGGTTTATAATTGAAATATTTTGTTGTGAGTATAATTGTTTTGTTGAAAAATCAACTATTTGTTGACTTGAAAATTCAACTATTTCATTGAAAGTTTAAATATTTTGTTTGAAATTCTTCGATTTTATTTGAAAGTTTAACTAATTGGCAATTGATGCAACTGCTCGGTTATGAATTCATTTTTTGTTGTTGAAAATTTATGTGTTTGGGTTGGAAATTTATCTATTTTGGTAGAAAATATTTTATGGTTGGAAATTCAAGTATTTCGTTGAAAATGCAATATATTTTGACTTGAAATCTTACGAATTTAAAGTGTTTTATATTGAAATGAATATGGTATCTACATTTTATTTTATTTGAAAGAATTGAAAGAATGATAATTTAATATTTTCAATTATCTTCGATCCATTACCGAATCTTATAGTTCACTACATGGTAATCAGAAGGGGGGAGAGGGTCCAAAAGTAAACAAAAATTCTCAGCGTCGTTTATAAACGGCCCTTGTGATGTTTACCAACTAAAATTGTAACATTTTATCAATTTTGTGTTAATGAGATATAAAGTAAAATAATAATGGGATGTTTCCCAAATAATAATATGCCATTGTCGGCCATCTACCCGTACCATACTTATGTCTAAAAATAGACACAGGCTTTACTCTCCATATCGCTGTATAGGATATTCGCACATAAAAACAAGAATAAGATTTATACCGAACTCCCGAAAAGTAATACTTATCTCGCTGATTTTTCATTATACTGAAAGAAATTATTTCTTTTATGAAGATGAAATTATAAAATAGATTTGGGCATGTAAGAGGATTTCCAATTTCCATATAAAAGAGCCGATCTCCCGCTACTAGTGAAAATAAAAGAAATGTACGATAACCCGGAGGGTGCGTTTCTCCTTGAAGCTATGGGATATTTAAGATCGAATCAAAAATTGCACTTAATAGATCTCGACTCGTCAGATCCGATCGTGGAATCGAAATCCCAAGGGTATGAAATTATTATAAAGCGCAAACGTCCAAGCGAACGTTTTGCCAAGTCGCCTCACAACCAAACTGTCTTATTACGATCATCGCTGCTGTCCGTCTCGACTGCATCCCACATCGATCGTGATATAGCGTATCGATCTTGAATGGCGGTGCTCACGTACGTTTCTTCATTTGCATAAATATTCGCACGAAACCGATCGATATATACCTAGGGGTGTATTCGTTTAATTTTGATATAGAATGATTACATTATTTTACGAGATACTTTAAAAGATCATTTACGATATTTTTCTTCTGATTGGTACAACCAGAAGAAAATTTACTTAACAGAAAAAGCTGGGGGTTCATTAAATTTGCGGCTTAAGTAAAAGTTGGTAATGTATAGAATTCCTGAAAATAAAACAAGAATTCAACGATCAAATTTGGACAAGCACCACAAAATGCTCCTATTGCAATTCCTAAAAACAAAGGAATTTGTTTCTTTGCACAAAAATAAAAAAGAGGAAAGAAAAATGAGAAGGCAACCAACCACATCCCCTTCCTTCTCTTTTTTATTTCTTTCGTCTTTTTTATTTATTTTTTTTTATTTCAGGAATTCTATACATTAACTTGATTATTGGTCGTTAAATGGGATTTTGAATTTGATTTTAATCTAATTTAAGATTCTTAAATTTCAATTTAAAAGTTGGTATCTCTTAAAACTTGAAATCCAATAGAAACCTGAGGAGATCCAAAGGGTTCCTTTGGAGAACTTGAATAGAACAACATGCAGGCGAATTCACAAATCAAACGCTTGCAAAGTAACAGTAAATTAACAGAATTTGTCGGTACGGCAAACGATATGGAAGATGAATACGCCTTTATGTTTACAAGTTTGCTACATAACCTGCAAATGATATTCGTCAAGTCATTATACTAGGTATTCAGATTAATTTGGTGCCTTTACTTTGATGTCTTGCGACTTTTGGTCAACCTAAAATTTTTGTCCTTCCTAACGTTTTTTCAAAGGACGAATCCTAAAGTTAAAAAACACAATCTGATAGGTGGCGATCCTGCGGACTTAACCTAAAAAATCATTAGTGAATACAATGACGTCCGACAAGGAGCATTTAAGATAATATATTCATTCTGCATTTCAATTCAAAAGTCAACATTGTAAAATCACTGAAACCACTTTTTACACGTTTTTTCACCACACCTTTTCATAAGGTTGATCAAATCATTTCGGTCGCCTCAGCTGCATTTTTTCAATTGATATACAGAAAGAATGCAGTGTTTCAAATGTTCCTTTTTGGACACCATTGTGTTCACTAATGATTTTTTAGATTAAGTCAGCAGGGCCGCCCCCTATTATATTGTGTTTCAAAGCTTAAGATTCGCCCTTTAAAGCTACCTTAGGGCGGGGGAAAATTCAAGTTTGACCAAGAGTTACAAGACATAAAAGTCAAGGCACCGAATTAATTTGTAGACATATCTATTCCAATTGCGATAATATTTTGTACTTTAATTCTCTTCATTAAATTATGTTTGTCAGAGTTCTATTCCATGTGTGATTTAACATAAAAGTTGTGTTATTACATACATACATACATACATTGATTAGCAGTTCGAACTCGAAAGTTCATTGCCTCACTGCCCGATTCGGGCAGTGTTTCTAGGTGGATATTTACTACCAATGTGGGCCCACCACACCCACGACGGGCCAACAGCACGCAGGTATTCCTGAACGGTTACCCATCCAAGTACTAACCGCGCCCAACAGTGCTTAACTTCAGTGATCTTACGAGAACTGGTGTTTCCAGCGTGGTATCGCCGTTGGCAAAAGTTGTGTTATTAACCAGATAAAATGTCGAAGAGGGCATAGCGAAAAATCGGTTCTTTTGAAAAAGTCTCGATTAAAAAAGGGTTCCCTTGGAGGTCAAACTGGAATCTCCTTTGGAACAAATTCATCGTTTTAGGTTCCTTTTCAGCAAGAGAGATTCCCTCCTTTTTCAGCTCCTCAGGAACAAAAAATTGATTCTAATAGAAACCCCACTTTTTTCTGTGTTGATCCAAAGAATTGGGTTTCTTCGTTTTTTTTTCTTCGTACCAAGGATTTGTTCAATTTAGTTGATTGAATATTGGTGAGCGGCCATTCAATAAATTCATATAAATGTGAATACAAATTTTTTGAAATGCTGGCAAAAATGAAGTTTAGTGATCTTATTTGACAAGTTTTCTCTCAAATCTAAATACATACTTCAAACTCTTTCCTCTATACACGCCTGTCCCTTTTTGAAAGAATTCATCTTTTTCCCCTATTTTCAAGAAATTTTCCCTTTTTCTCGTGTTTAACTTGAATGCGAACTAAATTAATAAAACACACTAAAAAGATCCAACTATTTTTGGTTGAAAGTTAATCATTTTTAATTGAAAAATCTACTATTATATTTCTGGTGCAGAATTCACCTCTTTTGATTAAAAACCTACTATTTGGTTGAAGACTTAACTATTTTCTTTCAAAATTAATGTAATAATCATTTTTTATTTTTTGTTTAAGAATTCGACCATTCGGTTGAAATAAATCTTTCTAGGTTGGAAATTGATCTCATTTGGTTCAAAAATTCAGCTATTTTGTTAAAAATTTATCAATATCGCTTGAAAGTATAACTATTTACTTAAAAATTTAAATCCTTGGTTAATAATAATTTTCTTTGTTGTTGAAGATTCAACGATTTGGTATAAAATTCATCTTTATAGGTCGAAAATTCAACTACGCGGATGCAAATTCAACTATTTTGTTGAAAATTCAATTATACTGTTGAAAATTTGACTATTATTCAAAGTCATCTTTTGGTTAAAAAATTTAATTGCTTCGTTGAAAATTCCTTTTTTTATTGAGAATTCACCTTTTTTGTGAAAAATTCAACTCAAAACACGTCTTCTTGGCTTAAAGAAACCACTATTTGGTTAAAAATGCAACTGTTTTTGGGTGAAGATTATTTTTTTTAACTTCGACCGTTTGGTTGAAACTTTAGCTATTTTGTTAAAATGTCATCTTTTTTGGTAGAAAATTTAACTACTTAGTTGAAAGTTGAACTACATTAATAATATATCATTTTATCGATTGAAGATTTATCTATTTTGTTGATAATTTGTTTTTTGTGGTTGAAAATTTAACTATTCCTTTTTCGGCTCAAAATTAATAGTTTTTATTTGAAAACCCAACTATTACATTTTTCGTTGAAAATTCATCTTTGAAGGTTGACAATTTAACTATTTGGTTAAAAATTCAACTAGTTTGTTGAAAATTCGTCCCTTTTCTTGAAAGTTGAACTATTTGGTTGTAAATTCAACTTTCCTGTTTGAAAATTCGACCATTATGTTGAAAATTCATCTTTTTAAGTTGAAAGTTCCACTATCTGATTGTTAATGCAAGAGTTTGGTCTACAAATTGATTTTTATGTTGAAAATTCAACTTTTTCGTTTAGAAATCATCTTTCTTGGTTAAACAATAATCTTTTCGGATTTTAATGTCAACTTTTTTCTAAAAAAATGCGACTTTTTAGCTTGAAAACTCAACTCTTTCGTGGATAGAAAAAGTGTTCAGAATAGCGTGACGTAGTTTTTGAAGGGCCCCTTAGAGGCAAAAGAATCATGCCTTAACTAAAAAGAATGATTCCATTGGTTATATTTTTTTAATAAAAAAAAAAATATTTGCTTGCAATAAATGTGAAAATTATTAAGTTAAAGAAATGATTTCTTGGACGCTAAGAACCGAGTTTCTTTAAATCTGTTTTCAATACCATGAGAAATATTTCCTCACTTTGTTTAAATCGACTTTTTTGAATAATAAATACTTATTTAAATTAAGTAATTCGTCCACATGTGGACCAAGTAATTTAGTTTCTGTAAATAAAAATATATTTTTATCAAAGAAGTAATTATTCATCCAATTGAAAAATAATGTTCATCAGATGCTAAGAGTTGACACGATTATTGCAAATAAATAATTATATAAATTAAAGACACGCTTTTTTCTAAATTAAATATGAAACTATTTTCTTGAAAGAAATCGCAGATTGAATAAAGAATCTGCAATTAAGTAATTCGAACAAATTAATGAAGGAGACGCTTTACCGATATAAATACATGAACATTTCATTAAAATTCATATTTTTTTGAATTTGACGTTTTAGCATATTTGCTTGAATAATATATTGAATTCAGTGTTTATTCTATTATTTATTAAAGTGCATAGGCTTACCTAAAATATTTGTGGCACGCTCACCGAATTGTGGTGAAAATAGCCATCCTCTTCCAGCTCCCCTGGACTCACTAAAAATATTTCGTCTACGCTTACCGAATTTCTGTGAACCTAGACATGGCCATTATTTATTCTAAACTCTGCATAAAATCTCGTTGTGTTTGATAAACTTGTGTTTTTCAGAAATTCCATGAATCAGTTGAAATTTTTATTTTAAAGGTTTCTAATCAAAAATTATTCACACTCGAAAGTTTCTATTTTAAAATTGCGTACAATTTCTAAACTTCATTTAGATTTTGTCAAATTTTAATTGCCTCAAATTCAACATTCTTTAAAAAAATACATTTAAAAGTAATAAATTTTAATGTTTGGAAAGCCTGACATTTTAAATTGTTCATTATTGTTCAATATTGTACAATTCTGAGTACTTCAAATTTCAAAATATTCAATATCGAACACTTGTAGTTTAAAAGTGGTAAATTTTTCAGTAATAAAGTTTATTAATTTTCAGTTTCATAGTACTTAATAGTAAAATTATTCAAGTTGAGAATAAGAATTGTACAATTTTGATGATTTCCACTTGTAAAGAGTACCGTTTTTAATGCTTGCATTTCAAATGCTTTCACGGCTTTCAATTTGATAGTCTACAATTCAGAACGGTTTGAAACTTGATATTCATGTTGTATATTTTTAAAGATAATTTAAAATTTAAACCGAAAAGTTTGAGTGTTTCAGCTTAAAATTTTTGAACTTCAAATGAGCTTGATTTTAAATTTTTCAATTTTAGGAACCTAAAACTTATTGTTAAGGCTTCCCATTTGAAATTGTACAATTTCGAATAATTTAAAAGTGTAATTGTCCCGCAACTTTTATTAAACGAATTTATTCAAAAAAATTGTATAATCTAGAATTCCGTAATACTAATCAGATCCTTTCAAATTATTCCACAATTTTATATCCTTTCAGAAAACATATAATTATGGATATTTGATTTTGGAACTCACTAATATTCAAGGCCTTGAAATTAAAATTACTTGACATAGAATACTTTCCATTGTCAATTAATTGTATTTAAAAGTATACGCGATTTTTAAAGTTATAATTTTTTATTTTAAATGCTTTTAAACTTAAAATTGTTCCATTCTTTGTTTTACGCTTTCAGCCAGTTCAAAATACTTTAAATTTGAAATAGGATAGTATTCAGAGCACTCGTATCGGATCTTAAAATTTTAATGACCGGCAACAAAATTTGAAAACGGAAAAAATGGGAAATTGACCAAAAACATGATATTTGAGTGCTGGTCACATTGATTTATGGGAAGATAATTTGTTGTAATAACACCTTTTGCAACAAGTAATTACAAAAGAATCATCTGCAAATTTTAATTAGAAACGTCAACTGTTATACACATACTCAAAACAAAAGAATTTCAAACGGGAAAAAACGCAGGAGCTTTAATTTTTGAATACAAAGAAACCATGGGAGATTTATTATAATATTGTAGAGAATTCTACATCAAAATTTAGTTGCAGAGGCCAAACAAGAGTGATTCTATTTTGTTCCGCGCCTGACCATAGCGCGTACTCATACTACTCAGAATTTCCGCTGTAGTCTTTGAGACAGATCAATCCTTCCGTAATACTGAATAATTTTCTCTGCGTCTTTTTTCAATGACAAACCTTCGAACATATTATGAAAGCAATTTTAACAACGGTTGGCATTATTATTAGAAATCATCCTAAAAGACAAGACTTTTCAAAACTGTGGGTAACAGAAAATCTGCAATACTCCAGTCAACTTTTAACAGGGTTGCTACAAAATCCCAATTTCGAAATTTTTTGACTTTCCCTAACTTTTCCCTGGCCAATTTTAATTCTCCATGATGGTTCCAAATTTGTCTGTTAGGTATAGATAAAAAATTGGACCTAGGAGATAAAGAATGTTAATGCAAAAAAGGTTTGTTTCCAAATTTATTTTAAACACTTTTAGTAACAACAGTCATACAGAATTTGATAAGAAGTCATCCACATATTATGTGATACACACATCAAATACATTTATTTTCAAACAAGTACTTGAGTTTTGACCTCCAGAATTTTGAACCAAAAATGGAGAAATTGAATTTTTAGTTCAAAAAAATTTATTTTCAATCTAGAAGAAAAACGACATTTTTAACAAAATAGTTAAATTTCAAACCAAAGCAAACTGATTTTTAAACCAGAAAGAGAAATTTTCAACAAAAGAGTTGAAGTTTCAACCAGGAAAGATTTTCCAGTCAATGGGTGAAAGAAATATCCAATATGTTGAATTTTTAAGCCAAAAGGATGAATTTCCTTTCAAAAAAAGTTGAGTTTTTAACCCCAAAATATGAATATTCTACCAGCATAATTGAATTTTAAACTGAAGAAAAAACGAGTTTTTAACAAAGTAAATGCATTTCCAACTAATAAAGAAACATTTTCAACCAAAAAGGAATATTTTCATTTTCGGTTGAAAAAATTAATTCACCACTAAAAACAATGAACAAAATAGTACATTGTTTAAACCAACAAATGAATTCTTAAATTTAGTGATAAATATTCAACAACAACAAATTTTAAACAAATAGTTGAATTTTCAACCCTAGAGATTAATTTTCTACCACAAAAGACAAATTTTTAACAAAATGCATGAATTTTCAAGAAAAAGAGATGGATTTTCAACAAAAAATAGAATAGTAAAATTTTCAGTTAAAAAAATTAATTTTTAACTAAAAAAATCGAATAGTCAGCCAAAAAAATAAATTTTTAATTAATGATAGAACAGGCAACTTTCAGTAAAAAAATGAATTTCCAACTAAATAATATAAATTTTCAATGAAATAGTTCTATTTTTAATGAAGAAAATTAAAATTTCTGTCAAAACAGATAAATTCTCTCATCAAATATGGAATAAATTTAATTCTCATTTGAAGAAACGAATTATTAGCTAAAATGATGAACATTCAACCAAAAAAATTATTTTAATCCAAATAGTTGAATTTTCATCTAGAAAAGATAAATTTTCAACCAAAAACGAAATAGTTATCAGTTAAAATAAACTTTAAACCTAAAAAGAAAAAGTATTTTCAAGAAAATAAATGAATTTTTAACTAAAAAGGTAAAGTTCTAACTGCATGAGATTACTTTTCTAACAAAAAAGACGAATTCTAAACAAAATATTTGAATTTTCAGCTCAAACAGATAGATTTTTTACTTAAATTAGAATAGTTACATTTCAGTAAGAAAATTAATTTTGAACCAAATAAAATGAATTTTCAACAAGAAAGTTAAATTTTCAACCAAGGGAATGAATTTTCAACGAAGATGATAAATTTTCAACCGATAATAAAATAGCTCAATTTGTGATTTAAAAAATTAATAGAAAAATGAATTCAACAAAATATTTTAATTTTGAACAAAAAAAAAAGGTTTTTCGACTGAAATGATGAATAATCAACCAAGAAGATAGATTTTGAACTAAGATGATGAATATTCAACCAAAAAGATGAATTTTTAATTGAATACTTTAATTTTCTACTCAAAAAAATGAATGTTCTATCCAAAAATACAAATTTTCAACAAATGCATCAATTTTCATCTAAAACAGGCGAATGTTCAATCAAAAATAGAATATTTAAATTTTCGGTTAGAAAAATTAATATTTAACCAAAACAAAAATATTAAATGAAAAAATATATTTTTTAACCGAATAATCAAATTTTCAACCCAAAAGATGAATTTTCAAGAAAATACGTGAATTTTCAACTAAAAAAGATCAATGTTCAACCAAAAATAGAACAGTTGAATTTTCAATTAGAAAAATAATTTTTCAACAAAGAAAACGAATATTTAACCAAAAAGTGAATTTTTGACAAAATAGTTGGATTTTTAACTCGAAAGATCAATTTTCTACCTAAAAAAGACCAATTTCTGACAGAATAGATGAATCCTCAACCAGAACAGATGACATAATTTGCAACCAAACAGATCTGATTTTTAACCGGAAAGATGCAATTTCTACCTAAATAGGTCAATTTTCAACCCCAAACAAAAAAAACATTTTTCAACAAAACAGTTGAATTTTCGACCAAAAAGAATAATTTTGTAACAAAATTGTTGAATTTTCAACAGAATAATTAAATTAACTGATCTCCCCTGGTCATTTTTAAATTTCCTGACTTTCGTTAACTTTCTCGAATTCCCTCACCTGTAGAAACCCTGTTTAATTTAAAAATAATTGTACATCGACAATTTTTTACTTTTCATAAGAAAAATATTATCCGCAACTCCCAGTTGAAGCCTCTGTTTCATTTAAAAATAAACATTCCTCAGCAATAACCAATTAAGTATAAATAAAGAATCAATGCATTGGCTTGATCTTGAACACGAACATATTTCTTCTGCTCGACTCGAACATAAGTAAATAAATAAGCAAAGCAAGTGCAATGCAAACACAGCACTATATCGGCTAGTATTATGAAAATAGCAATTGTCCGATTGTAGCATAAAGAAATCAATTAGCAGGAAGCGATGGATCGAGAGAACCCCTTACCCCGTCCACCCCTCGATTCCAATACTTTCGAAGTTCTCGTACATTTGGATTCAATTTACGAGCGTTCCGTTCCACATTGCGTCAGTGTTTCACGTTTCACGTGTGCGAAACTGCGAGTACACTTCAAGTGCTTGTGCTTACATACTGTACGCTACGGTCTACACATGCGAGATGGTGCAGGCTGCACCAGCGGTACATACATTGCACGGTACGATCATGCACATTGCACACACGCTCGTGCACACACGCGCATGCATACACGCAAATGCAAAACACCCACATGCACACACGCTCATGCATACTCGCCCATGCACACTCGCGAACCCACACACGCACACGCACACTTAAACGGAAGGCAAGTGGCCTTACAAGGACGTGGCGCGACGTGTCATGCAATGCTTCTATGTCTATGACTATAACTATGACTATGACTATTATATGGTTCTACCGTACTCCAAGCTCGTAGATATACGAAGCATTTGCATGGGCACGCGCGTACTCACCGGTCCGTAACGGCTGACAGATAGATTTATTTCATTCCCTGTTTAAAAAGGCGCCATTGACAGACGTAATGTATACGTTACATGGACATAATGCAGGCGCGGATCTACAGGGTGGCTAAACCAGCGACCCCCCCCCCCCCCCTCCTAGGGGAACGTCCTTATGTTACGTAACGCCATTTTTAGTGATTTTTGACACACACCTCCCTCTTGTGACTATTCTTAGTTAAAAGGTTTTAATTAGGATTGAAAAGAATTTCATTTTCTCATGAATAATTTTTGCCAACTAAGCAGGAAAAATATTTATAATTAAAAAAAAAAATTCAAAACAACCTCACTTTTCGGCTCATTAGAGACAAGAATAACATAATGAAAAAAGAGGGAGAAAAAGGAAAAAGTCAACCAAAAACCAACCCCTCACTTTTTCCTTTCTCCGTCCTTTTTATACTACGAGGGGACCAACATGTTTCGAGGTCAATTTAAACCTCCTCACTACTATCGGCGCAAAAATTATAGGCATTTGCCTTTGAAGTTTAACAGCTAAGCCAAAAAAAATTCTAGAGTAATAAGTATATAGTGATTT
The DNA here is from genome assembly GCA_932195095.1 of Andricus curvator. NCBI lineage: Eukaryota > Metazoa > Arthropoda > Insecta > Hymenoptera > Cynipidae > Andricus > Andricus curvator. Next base: position 342,145 of record CAKNYM010052593.1, read on the forward strand.
GAAAGCTGCAAGTGTTTCACGTAAACGAGCCCGAAGACGTTAATGTAAAAAATTTTTTGTGCTTCGTAGACTGAAAAATGTAAAAAAAAGTAAGGGATTTTGGGCACATTTAAGAAGAGTCAAGTTTAGAGCATTATTTCATA
>CAKNYM010052593.1:352380-370708 GCA_932195095.1 Andricus curvator
ATATTGAATCCGCCATTTTGAATTTTCAAAATCTGAGTACAGACGCTGGATCAGCGACCCCAAAAACCCCTGTATACCAATTTTCAACAAAATCAAGAAATATTTCAAATTTTGGACGCCATATTGGATCCGCCATTTTGAATTTTCAAAATCTGAGTACAGACTCTTGATCAGCGACCCCAAAAACCCCTGTATACCAATTTTCATAAAAACATGTTTCTCTGAAAAATGTATGCCGCAAAGGGTTAAGTAGGTAATGCGCGTCTTTTATAGAGAGGTTTCGTGCATATCCTACAGAAAACCGGTAACAAGATAAATTATGAAAGGCTAAATGTTACGTAAAAAAATGTTTTAATTTTTATAGGTCACGAGTCATGACCATGAAACTTTGACATCTTTCCATTTGAATTAATTGTTTAATCATTTTTCAAATAATATTCTTCACACTATCAATTGTGTGCATACAATATTTTATGTATTTCCTCTGTGAAAGTTACTTTCAGAATATCTGTTGTCGAAATTGAATGAATAAAAAATGTAAATTATCTGTTATTACATTGTTTATTAATTATTTTTAAAAATGTTATATAAGGGATTAGTTTTACAATTTTGTATTATTTTATGTTAAAATGCCAAAAATGAATAAACCAATCATCGCAGAGGAAACAGTAATTGTTCATTGTTGATAATAAAAGAATATATAAAGCAATTAACTGCGTAATTCAGAAACTAATGAAAAAAATTATTATAAGAATGATTGATAAATTACTTAGTATCAGGATACATGGACTACATCGTAAAAAGTTGAAAATTGTTTTGTAATTTTTGTTTTGTTTTGTATTACTATAATATTTCGAATTATGATTTCCGATATTCAACCAGGGAAACCACTAAAAAAAAAGCACCTGGTACTCTCCCTCCGGTTTGGCGCCGAAAAAAGTTCATTTTACGAAACTATTTTTCAATTTTCTACGATGTAGTCTATCTCCTGATACCAAGTATAATTTATCAGTCGATAATTCAATCATTTAGTCAATTTGTCAATTATTTAATTAGTTCTTCATCAATTGAATAATCACGTGATCAATTTGCTTACATATTCTCTTATTATCAACAATTAACAGTAATTGTGTCATCTGCGATGATTTGTTTATCCCTTTCTGGCATTTTTAACATAAAATATTATAACGCTATAAAACTAATCCTTTCAATAGCATTTATTATAAATGATACATAAACAATGTGAAACCAGTTCATTTATATTTTTTCTTTATTTACTTTCTACAACAGATATTCTGGAAGTAATTTTCACAACGAAAATACATCAAATATGCACACTAGGGTGGTTCTTGTTTATACTTGGTGGATTTTTTTTTCTCGAATTTCTCTGCTCCAACCCCCCCCCCCCCCAGTTTTGTTCGAATGCCCAATTAAAAAATCTCCTTCAAATTTGAGCAAAATCGGTTAATATTTAGGGGTCGCGCAAAGACCATGAAGTTTCCCATTGATTTAACATGGGAAAAAGTCAGCTTTTTGTAAATCTAATATTTAAACCTAATAATATGTTACAAATAATTCCGTGTTTTAGTATATTGTTCAATATTTGTCAAAGAATAAGAAACAAACAAAAATTTTGAGGTTGAATAATTTTAAGCCACTCTTATGGGTCCCCAGAGAAAACCCCATAAGTGACAAATGTGAATTTTACGTAATATTGCGGTTTATTGATGCTTTTTAAAAGTTTTTTTCACATAAATAACCATTGATCATTAATTTAAGAATACCCAGTCATTTGTTAACTAATATTTAATTGTTTAAACAATTTAAATTTGTTTAAATATTTGTTTTTTCAGCTAACTCGTGAAATGAACGTATTTTCTAGACATTATAAGTTATTTAATCAATAATCACAATAAAATAATTTGTTTGAATAATTTTACAATTATTTAAATAATACGTATTTGTTCAAGCATATATTGTACCTAAAAAAAAGCAGAAGAAACATTTTCTCACTAAATTTTAATATTTTTAATTGCTAATTTGTTTATTATGAATACTCGTAGATGTTTGAACAAATTAAAATTTTTTAAACCATTTTTTGTTTACATTTTTTAGTTGCTATTTTTCGAATGATGGACATATTTTTATGTTTTGCTTTGCTTTTTAAGAATACTCTTAAATGTTTAAACAAATTAAAATTGTTTAAAAATTTTTATTTTTTTAAACATCTACGATTATTCATAATAAACCAATCAGTACTTAAAAATATTAAAATTTGTCGAAAATTTAGTGAGATAAAATGTTTCTCCTGCTTTTTTTAGGTAAAATATATGATTGAACAAATACATATTATTTTAATAATTGTAAAATTATTTGATAAAATTATTTTATTGTTATTATTGATTAAATAACTCATAAAGTCTAGAAAATACGTTCATTTCCCGAGTTAACTGAAAAAACCAATATTTAAACAAATTAAAATTGTTTAAACAATTGAATATTAGTTGAAGAATGACTGGATATTCTTAAATTATTGATCAATGATTATTTATGTAAAAAAAACTGTTAAAAAGCGTCAATAAACCGCAATATTACGTAAAATCAACATTTGTCACTTATGGGGTTTTCTTTGGGGACCCATAAGAGTGGCTTAAAATTATTCAACCTCAAAATTTATGATTGATTCTTATTCTCTGACAAATTCTGAACAATATACTAAAACACGGAATTATTTGTAACATATTATCAGGTTTGAATATTAGATTTACAAAAAGCTGTTTTTTCCCCATGTTAAATTAATGGGAAACTTCATGGTCTTTTCGCGACCCCTAAATATTAACCGATTTTGCTCAAATTTGGAGATTTCTTTTTTGGGAATTCAAACAAAACTGGGGGGTGAGAACAGAGAAATTCGAAAAGTGAAAAATAAGGGCCACCCTAATGCCACCCTAATGATTGATAGTGTGAAGAGTATTATTTGAACAATGGTTGAACAATTTCTTGTTTTCTAACAAAATATGAAAAAAAGTGTCTTTAATGAACTTCAAATGCATATATGCCACCAAAATGCTCAAATACAGTCGCAGTACATTTTCGAGTATATAAAGAGCCTTTGGAGTGGAAAGAGTCAAAGTTTCATGGTCATAACTCGTGACCTATAAGAGCTAAAACATTTTTTATATTTTACACAATATTTAGCCTTATATAATTCCACCGTTTTCTATAATTCTCGATATTTTTCTGTATGATATGCACGAAACGAGCTGTCTTAAAAAAAAAAATTTTGGCTAAAAATAGCTTAAAATAGCAAAAAAAATGGTGTTTTTCTGAAGTCATAACATTTGAATCACGCACGTGAGAAGATTTTAATGTTTTAGATTTACGTAGCTTTGCGCAAGAACGAAGTTCTTTGACAAAACTGAACACGAGTAATTTTCCCTGAAACATAGGTCAAACTTGGTCAACTTTTGAAGGCCATAACCTATTGGGCCTATGTCAATGCTTTTTTTTTAATTACACGAAATTGTATCTACATTAATTAAAATATAGAACATTTTTCGTAAAATTAACAGGTACCAAAGTGCAGATATAAACTTCAGACTTGGCTTTGTTCGCCTCTTTTTTGAAAAAAAATCCGGGTTCTTCGAAGATTGATAACTCAGCACCTATTAAAGATAAAAGGTTCTTTTTCTCAACTTTTTCAGAATATTCTCTACTTTAATTTTGCTGTTAAACATTTTATTTTAAAATGCAATGAGGCGGGCCAGTCTACACAAACATGATTTTTTAAACTTTGTTCAAAAACATTTCCGGGGCGCGTTGTAATAATTTTTAGAAAATTGGGAATTATTTGATTAAATACCTAATTTTCATTGCTTTTACAATGAAATCAACCTTATGTCTCATCACGGAACAATTGAATTTTCATTGAATGCAGAAAGGACTTTTTAACTTCTTAGCGATTTTGATCACAATGCGCAATTTAACAAATATTTCCAAATCGTCTTAATTTTAAATTTCGTTCCATATTTTATTGCCGCTTTCAAAACCGTTTTTATGCCACTGCCTATTAAATTTAAGAATTAACATCAGAGTCAATATTTTTAAGAGTTCAGTAAAGGCATTTTCTTTGTAGTCTGTATTGCGTGTTTACAATCCATAAGAAAATTTTCTAACTGTAATCACCTTTAATTTTGTTTGTCCATATAACTTTTAAACCAAAGCCTCATTACAATAATTAAAATAACTTAATAATGATTTTTTTACTGTGGGCAAAACTTGAAAGTACACAGGGAAGTGAAAGTGTCTTCTGGGTATTATTAATATTCGAATGTTTATCATACAGTTGCATATATTATTGGAATAGGTTTTGCGAAAGTTGCCTCAGTAGGTATTTTGTAGAATATATCGAGTTTAATGAGTATGCATTGCAGTACTGTAATTATAAAACTGATCACAATGCACGCTCTGACAAAATGCGAAAGGTAAACAGAAACGTAAGGCTTCGTCGAGATTATGCACAACTGGCACTTATTTTATTTTTATGTGCAATTCTCGTTTATGCTATTATAGCTATTCGTACATTTCAGAATATACATCATGAAAAAACACTTCTGAAAAAAAGGTATTGTTGGTATGACTTATTTGCATTGCAAAATAATTATTTTGTGCATTACTATGTTTAACTGTCCAATATTTGTATATTATTACATAGTTTTTTAGATTTTTATATTTTATGACGAAAAAAGGAAAATGTAATTTGCTTGTTTTCTGTGCTTTAGAGATCGTGCATAAATTATGAAAAGTCTTTTGGGTGGGGGAGGGGGTAAGTTAACGATTGTTCTATACTGCCTTACAAAATTCCCTGATTTTTTCACGATTTTTCCCTGGCCAATTGTTCATTTTTCCTTACAATTAGTATTTGAAGATCGGAAGTTTAACCTTGTAACATTTTCAATATCGAATCTTTTCTAAATAAAATAAAACAATTTCAGAATAAAATGAAAAAAAAATTCAAATTTATTTATTTATTTCAACCAAAAAAGATTACTTTTCCAACATGTGTGATGAATTTTGAATCCAAAAGGATCAACTTTTAATGAAACGATTGAATTTTCGACCAAAACAGATGACTTTCTAACAAAATAGTTACATTTTTTATATAATAATTAAATTTAAAAAAATAGTTGAATGTACCAAATTTTCGAATTTTAAAACAAAAAAGAATAAAATGCAGCCAAAAAACGTTGCATTTTCTACCAAATAATTGAATTTTTTAGACAATACTGCAATTTTCAACAAAAAAAGATAAATTTTTAACAAAATAGTTAAGTTTTCAATCAAATACTTAAATTTTTTACCCACAAAGATTAATTTTCAACCAAGAACACGAATTTTCACATTTCTATCTGATTTTTTTTGCAGGACAGTCGAATTTTCAACAAAAAGATGAATTCTCAACGAAACATGTAATATGTAGTTGATATTTCAACCAAAAGAACACAAACTAATTTTCAACAAAATAGTTAATTTTGCAACGCGACAGTTGAATTCTCAACAAAATAAGTAAGTTTTCCACAAAATGGTTGACGTTTTAACCACATAGTTGAATTTTCAACCAAAAAAATTAATTTTATACCAAAAAAGACGAATTTATGAAAAAAACATGAATTTTCAATAAAATGGTTGAACTTTCTACTAAAAAAGATAAATTTTGAATCAAAAATGGAAAGTTTACAAATTTAATGAAAAAATTAAATTTCAACAAAAAAAAACGATTTTTCAACAAAATAGTCCAATTTTCCAATTAAAAACACAAATTTTCAACAAATAAAGATTTTTCAGTAAAGAAAGAAAAAGTTCATCAAAAGCTTAGTTTTAATTCAAACGGTTGCGTTTTTAACTAAACAACCGAAAATTTTGAACCAAGAAGATTATTTTACTTCCCAATAAAACGAATTTTCAACCAAAAATGGAAAAGTTACATTTTTAGTTCCAAAAATTAATTTTAAACAAAAAAAGAACGGATTTTGAACAAAAAAGTTAAACATTGAACTGAAGAAATGAACCTTCAACAACAGAATTTTTAACAAATTAATTTAGCTTTTACTCAATAAGTTGAATTTTCAATCAAAAAATATCAATTTTCAATACAATAGATCAACGTTCCACCAAAGAGATAAATTTTCAACAAAAATTATGAATCTTCAACAAAAAATGATTTTTCAACAAAGTGGTTTATCCTTCAACCAAGCAGTGTAATTTTCAACCAAAAAAGATTAACTGTTAATGAATAATCTTATAGAAGATATTTCAACCTAAGAAGATTTTAATTTCAAATAAAAAACAGGTGATTATAACCGAAAAAGACAAATTTTCAACGAAATAATTAAATTTTGAACCAAAACTATTAATCTTTATCCAAGAAAATGATTTTTGACCAAAGTAGTTCAACTTTCGACCAAACAGATGATTTTTCAAGCCAAAAAATTAAATATTCAACAAAAATATTTGGATCAAAACAAAAAACGATTTTTTAACAAGTTAGTTCAATTTTCAACCAAAGAGTTGCATTCTCAACAAAAAATGTCATAGTTGATACTTCGACAAAAAATATGAAATTTCTAACAAAAGATTCTATAATTTCACAGGATATAAATTTGTTCGTTCAACGCGCGTGTGCTCAGAGCATTTTTTGCATCAGTCTATTTAAAATAATAGTAATTACTATTCTTTTAAGTGAAGTTCAATTTGTTTATAAAAAATTTATATTTTTTAAACAAATTTTTTAACAAAAAAAGTTTAATTTGTTTATAAACAATTGATTCACGTACAGTGGGAAAACAATGATTTTTTTTGGTTTAAAATAACGTACAGCCCGCAGATATTGATCGACTGGGACAAAAATTTTTAAAAAAAGCTCACTAAATTTAAAAGAAAGTTTTCAAGTCTGATTTTTTATTTAGTTTTCCAATATTTCTATAAATAAGCAAATATGACGAGAAAAATGGCAATTTTTTCTATTTGACGTTATCGGTGCTCTTCGATAATAGAAAAATTTTTATTTGTGGACTGTCATTTTTTCCCCACTGTGCAGACTGCAGCGTACGCTCCTCACTCCTATAGCTCAGAAAAACAAAAAAGAATCACGTTTACAGGTAAAAAGTAAAATCTACAGACCCATTAAGTTTCTAGCTTGAGTATTGCATACGGAAATCGCCACTACGGTTTTCCGGACTCTAGTAGCGAGCGATTTTATTTTTAGTTGTACCCTAGAGTTGAACATGTTTCATGTGGCGAATGAATGTGGAGGTTCAGTGTTCAACTGTTCACGCACAGAAGGTTCGATGCTACGCATAGAAGCGCAAGAGAAGGTTTGACTCGGTGTATTGAACTGGCAATAACCATAAAACCTATTGGTCGCGGCATATTTACATTCCACAACTGACACTCGCGAGCGATAGAGGTTTCTCTCAGAACAAATAAAAGGTGAAAATGTGACGAACAAGGAAGAAAAAGAATTGCAAATAAAGGAAGGGTATTATTATCCAGAATTGAGCTCAAGAAAGTTTCCATCATTTTGTTCTCTTTTCCTGAAACACCATAAGGGCCATTCAAAAACTGTGTTACCAATTTTGGGATATTTTTGAATTCCCGTCTCCCTCGTTGACAAGTGTAGTTTTTCCTTACCCCCGCCCCCCCCCCCAAAAAAAAAAAAAGAGTAACCAAGCCGTTGACTATATACACTGAGCGAAGAATTCCCGTGTAGTTCGGGTTTACACCCCAATAGTTCGGGTGGTGTATCTTTTTTTTTGTTTCACACGAAGGTTTGGTGCGCTTGCACTACTGAGACGTGCGATCACCCGAACCATTCGGGTGCTCAACCGAAACAGCAGCAACCGAAGTGGTGGGGGGCCCGCCCCAATATTTGGGGAGCTTGCACGAATGATTCGGCTAGTGGCACGAATGATTAAGGTCGTTATATAACTGGAATCAATTAAAAATCTTACACGTTGATGATTACAGTTCAACCCTGTCCTAAAGCACTACATGTACATTATCGAGTTTTCAATTATGTGATTTACCTAATCTTAGAATGCTCCGTTAGTATAAATATGAGTGATGAACAATAAATTCGACATAACCTAGAAAGAGTGACATTCGGGAAGAACCTGATGTTCATCAGCTGCGGCCATTAGCGAATATGCGCAAACGTCGAACGCGCAACATCCAACGCGGTTCACGACTCGAATCTCCTGAATCATTCGTGCAAGCTCCCCAAGTATTGGGGCGGGCTCCCCACCACTTCGGTTGCTGCTGTTTCGGTTGAGCACCCGAATGGTTCGGGTGATCGCACGTCTCAGTAGTGCAAGCGCACCAAACCTTCGTGTGAAACAAAAAAAAAGATAAACCACCCGAACTATTGGGGTGTAAACCCGAACTACACGGGAATTCTTCGCTCAGTGTACGGATTTCACGTTTATTCTGCCTTTTTGTCGCGTTTTTAATGTGTTGTTCTATAGTGTGTAGAATTTTCAACCAGAAAGAAGGCTTTAAAAAAATAGTTGAATTTTTAACAACATACTTAAATTTTCAACAAAACAGTTGAATTTTTAACCAACTATAGTTCAGTTCTCAAACAAAAAAGATGAATTCTCAACAAAAGATTTAATATTTCGTATTTCATGTATGATTTTTCAATCCAAAAGGACGAATTTTCAGAAAAACAGTTTAAATTTCAAATAAAAAAGAAGACTCAACAAAATAGCTGAATCTTAAGCCTACAAAAATGAATTTTCTCCAAGAATACAATTTCTGATCAAGAGGGAAGAATTTTTAACTAAAAAATATAAGTTTTCAACAAAAAATGGAATAGTTACATATTGAGTTTAAAAAATTAATTTTTAAAGAAAAAATTAATTTTAAAATCGTTAAATTCAATTAAAAAACACGAATTTTTAACAAAATAGTTGAATCCTCAACTAAAATGATGATTCTTCAAAAAAGAAGATTAATTTTCTGCTCAAGAAGACGAATTTTCAACAAAATAGATAGAGTTTCCACAAAACAGTTGAATTTTCCACCCAACAGCAAATGGTTGGATTTTCTACCAAAATATTTGAATATTCAACCAAACAGTTGAATTTTCGGATCAAAAAAATAAGTGTTCAACCAAAAATGGAATAGTTACATTTTCAGATTGAAAAATTAATTTCAACAACAACAACAAAAAACGAATTTTCTACTAGAATTTTCTACCCAAAAAACGAATTTACAACAAAATAGATGAATTTTCCACAAAGCAGTTGCATTTTTCAAACCGACATTATAAATTTTTAACAAAAAAGGTAATTTTTTACTTTATTAAAAACATCTCTTTTAGATCCCACATTCTCCTCTTTTAGTATACATTCTCATCGTAATACTCGCGCTACGCGCTCGATTTTTGACAGACATTTGTAAATGTATATTTATTTTCTGAATTATCTTCCAATAAAAAACTGCAATCCTGCCTTAAAACATTTTCCCCTATCTCGCTTTGTCATGCTAAAAATAGGATTTTTGTTTTCATATTATTTTTTATGGATAAAACAAAATATCCTCCAAGTCCTCTTTTAGATTTTTTACGTATCTTGCGTATTTTGGCATAATATTGGAATTTTGGATTTTTGCACATGGTTTAAAGAATCTTTGTACGAATTTTATACGCTGAAATGCCTCCAAAAACTTTCCCCCATATTTTGCGACGTTTGAATCAAAATTTGATTTTTCGACTTTTTTCATAGTATTTTCGATGAATAAAACCAAAATGACAAGTCTTATCAAAGAATTGTTTAGATAAATTTTATAGGACTCTTTGAAAGCTGCAATTCCTTATTCCGATATATGAAACCAAAATGACAACTCCTATTGAAAAATAGTTAAAAGAAATTTTCTAGGACTTTTTAAAAACTATAATTGCTCTTTGAAATATTTTCTTTTATTTTGCGTCGTTTGGTTCAAAATTTGAATTTTGGATTTTCTTATAGTATTTTCAATAAATAAAACCAAAATGAAAAGTACTATTAAAAAATGGTTCGAACAAATTTTGTAGGGCTTTTAGACATCTATAATTACCCTTCAAGACTTTTTCTTGTATCTCAGGTCATTTGGCTCAAAATTTGAATTCTATATTTTTTTCATAGTATTTTCGATAAATAAAACCAAAATGACCTATTAAAATCTATCAAAAAAATGTTTAGAAAATTTTTTTAGGACCTTTCAAAAGCCATAATTACTTCCTGAGACTTTTTTTATATTTTGCGTCGTTTGGCTCAAAATTTGAATTTTCAACTTTATTCATTTTCGATGCATAAAACCAAAAAAACAATTCCTATCAAAAAATGGTTCAAACGAAAATTGTAGATATTTTGAAGAGCTTCAATTCTTTTCTGAACTTTTTTCACGTATCTGTCGTCATTTGGCGTAAAAATTGAACATTCGATTTTTGGATAGCATTTTCGATGGATAAAACCATAAACGTTGGTCAAGGAATGCTGGTTAACGAACTCGTTCTTTTTTTTAGGACCTAAGAAAAGCGTGCCAAAGCTCGATTTGATACGTTCATTTTATCGAGAGTTATCGTGTTTACGGACGGACGGACAGACAGGCGCCATCTCCAAAACTTGATTTTCGGCTTCAGGGGGTCTCAAAACTTGGTAATCTGTTGAAAAACTGTGGTGTCAAGTTTCGGACAATTCTAATACTTTCTCAATCATAAATGATGAGAATGTAATAAATAATACTAAATTTGTAGTTTTTTTTTGGATGAACAACTTTTGCCCTTACATTTTTTATCGTAGCTTGCGTCTTTTGTCCAAACATTTACTTTTTTTATTTTTAACGTTATTTTCTTACGATTAAAACAAAAACTGCGCGTTCCATGAAAAAATAAAGAATAACACATTTGTAGCTCTTTTTTGGCTGAACAACGTTTGTCCATTTATTTTTCCGTAGCTTGTGTCGTTTGTCCAAAAATGGAATTTTTTTATTAATAATATTATTTCTTACAATAAAAACAAAAAATACACGTCCTATCAAAATATAAATTATAACAAAATTGTATCTCTTTTTTGGGTCAAAAACTTTTGTCTATCCATTTTTTTTCGTACCTTTTGTCGTTTTTCTACACATTTTGCATATTTAGTTTTTATTTTATTTTTTACGATTAAAGCCAAAACGACGCGTCCTATCAAAAAATGATTGATAAAACATTTGTAGCTCTTTTTTGGGTAAACAACTTTTATATCTTTATTTTTTCGTAGCTTGTGCGGTTTGTCCAAAAATTAAATTTTTTTATTTTTAGTATTGTTTTTTACGAATAAAACAAAAACTAAGCGTCCTATCAAGAAGTGATTATTAACAATTTTTTGGAATTTTTTTGGAAGCACAGTTTTCGTCTATTTATCTTTTTTCGTATCTTGCATAGTTTGACCAAAAAATGGAATTTTTGATATTTGATTATTTTTTGTGCGATTAAAATTTGAATTTTCGATTTTCCAACAAAAAATTAAAAAGTTGTTATGATATTATTGTAGGGATTTCAAAAAGCAACGTTTTTCTTCTCTTGAATTTTTTTTCGTATAGTGCGTTTTTCGGCTTAAAATTTTCATTTTCGATTGATTTTTTAAATTTTGTAAATGCTATGAGTCTGATAATTTTTTTTTTCGGAAAAAGTCATGAGGATAAATCATTCGTCTTTCTAAGTACTAAAAAAAGTCGTACATAAAATTGGTAAATCTTAAAAAATATGGTCTCAAAATTTTTGAAAATGTTCTAACTTTTTGAATTTCTATCCAAAATGGTTGGTTAACGAACTCGTTCTTTCTTTTAGAACCTAAAAAAGTGCCAAAGCTCGATTTGATTCGTTCATTTTTTCGAGAGATATCGTATTTTCGGACGTACGGACGGACAGACAGACGCCATCGCCAAAACTTGATGTTCGGCTTTAGGGGGTCTCAAAACGTGGAGATCCATCGAAAAACTGAGGTGTACAATTTCTGACAATTCTAATACTTTCTCAATCATAAATGATGAGAATGTAAAAAGACGAATTTTCAACAAAATAGTTCAATCTTCAACCAATAATATAAAGTTTTAATAAAGTGGTAGGTTTTTCGGCCAGAAGAGATGAATTCTGAAACAAAAAAAGAAATAGTAGACTTTTCAATTAAAAGAATTAACTTTCAACGAAAAATAGTTAGATCTTCATATTGGGTTCTATCACTCAGAGACAAATGTTTTCCAACCATTTACGTCTTGCGTTTTTTATTTCGAACCACGTGAATATTTTTGTACACAAATATTTGGCTGCCATACTAGATGAAGTTTGTCGCAAAAGAACAATGTTTTCTTCAAAAATCATTAATAATTAATTAATTAAATTATTTAAATAATAATTAGTAATATTTTTGAAACAAATGAAAATCCTCTAAACCCTAAATTTGAGAAGAAATTCAATTTATGTTAAGAAACATCCTTTTCATAAACAATAAAAAGGGGAAGTTTCTTGAAAAAAGGGAAAAAGAGGAATTCTTTTAAAAAAGGGGTAAATAGGGGAATAGGGGAAAGAGTGTTAAGTATGTATTTAGATGCTTTATTTGTAAAATAAAATCACCGATTTCAATTTTTTCAAGCATTTCAAAAAATGTTTATTCACATTTATATTCTCCATGTGTGATGTAATATTCTACGTTACCGCTCTCCCCCAGAACGTGAAGTAGTTTTTAAACAACCCCTAATTATATTTTCTAAAATTGAGTCATAGTATTTATTTATTTCAAATAGGTCCGCGCTTTTCGGTACATGCGTAGTTGAAAACGTCGGCACCCGTCAGTGGCCATCTATCGTTTATCAAAGAACTAAAAAGGAACCCTCAATAAGAGTTCTATGGCCCCCAGTTTTTGCTGTTAAGTAAAATTACTCCTTATAGATTAGCCTAAACCCTGACCTTTTGGATACAACTTTAAGATATTCTGACACCGTTCGCGGAAACTTTTAAGCATATTTCATAACATTTTACGATTTTTCAAAGCATCCATAAATCACAGCAAATCCATGACTCTTCCAGTTACAGTGTACTCGAGGTGATAGTGATTGATGTACGGAGGAAGATGTAACTCGGTCCGCTGCCGTAGTTTATCGTTGTTTGCACGAGCGTTCTATCTGGATTTGAATGGAGTAATCCAGGCACAAGAGATCGTACCGAAAGGTGAAATCAATCGATACAAATAGATATATCGCTCATAAATCAAACTGGTATGGTTTAATAATACGTAATCCCACTGCTCAACTTAAGAGACCATTTTATTACCCGGGCTTTCGTGCAAGGCTCATATAAGGAAAGTGTATTCTGTATTTGCATCGAAATATGACTTCAGATTTCACATTTACGAACAAAAAAAAACGTATGATTATTGAGAGGCTATCCATAAACTACATTACTAATTTGAGGGGCGAGGGGAGAGGCGCTAAAAACTACGGTTGCTAACAATGGAAGATAAATTTTTAAAAAGTTTGTTTTAATCTGTTTAAATATTTATTTTTTTCAGTTCACTCGCGAAAAGAACGCATTTTCTAGACTTTATGAGTTATTTAATCAATAATAACAATACAATATTTTGTTTGAATAATTTTACAATTATTTAAATAATACGTATTTGTTCAAGCATATATTGTACCTAAAAAAAAGCAGGAGAAACATTTTCTCACTACATTTTCGACAAATTTTAATATTTTTAAGTACTAACTTGTTTATTATAAATACTTGTAGATGTTTGAACAAATTAAAATTTTTCAAACCATTTTTTTGTTTACGTTTTTTTTTTGCTGTTTTTCGAAAGATGGACATATTTTTATGTTTTAATTTGCTTTTTAAGGATACTCTTAAATGTTTAAACCAATTGAAATTGTTCTGAAAATTTTAATTTGTTTAAACATCTACGATTATTCATAATAAACAAATTAGTACTTAAAAATATTAAAATTTGTCAAAAATTTAGTGAGATAAAATGTTTCTCCTGCTTGTTTTTAGGTACAATATATGCTTGAACAAATACGTATTCTTTAAATAATCGTAAAAATTTTTAAACGAATTATTTTATTGTTATTATTGATTAAATAACTCATAATGTCTAGAAAATACGTTCATTTCGCGAGTTAGCTGAAAAAAAACAAATATTTAAACAAATTTGAATTGTTGAAACAATTAAATCTTAGTTAACAAATGACTGGGTATGCTTAAATTACTGATCAATGATTATTTATGTAAAAAAAACTATCAAAAAGCGTCAATAAACCGCAATATTACGTGAAATTCATATTTGTCACTTATTGGGTTTCCTTTGGGGACCCATAAGAGTAGCTTAAAATTATTCAACCTCAAAATTTATGATTGATTCTTATTCTCTGACAAATTCTGAACAATATACTAAAATACGGAATTATTTGTAACATATTATCAGGTTTAAATATTAGATTTACAAAAAGCTGACCTTTTCCCAACCCCTAAATATTAACCGATTTTGCTCAAATTTAGAGAAGATTTTTTTTGGGCATTCAAATAAAACTGGGTGGCGAGAGCAGAGAAATTCGAGAAAAAAAATCCACCAAGTATAAATAAGAACCACCCTAATGTACACTCAGCTCCCAATATAAGCACGGTTTCGGGCATGGCTTGCAGTTCCTGCTGGAAGTAAACGGATTCAAACGGATAGAAATTAGCGGATTCAAACAGATAGCAATTTTTTATCCGTTTGAATGAGAACTTTGCATCCTTTTCAATCATGTGCTATCCTTTGTTAGATTTTAAAATATTTATCCGTTTGAATAATTTTCAATACGTGAAGTGGAATTTAATCCGCCCCTATCCGTTTCATTCCTAACTTTTTTATCCTTATCTATCCGAGAGATGGTATCCTATTTATCCGTTTTAATCGGTCTTTCACAAAAAATATTCTATCCTTATGTATTATTTTTAATCCATCTTCAAATAAAAATAATCTATCCATATATATCCGTTTAAATCCGTCTTCAAGTAAAAATATGCTATCAATATCTATCCGTTTCAATCAGTCTTCAACTAGTCATACTCTATCCGCGTCTATCCTTTTGAATCTGTATTGCACTAATAATATTCTATTCTCGTGTATCAGTTTGAATCAAAAAAATTCTGTCCGTAGGTATCTGCAGTGAAAACTATAATGCTAATTCGTATTTGATAGAAAATCACGAAGTATAACGAATATTCAATACGTTTTTTGAAGAAAGGATTGAAGAAGGATAAGTAATGATTAGCATGGATTGATATTATATCCGTATTACATAATATTAAAAATCAAAGTAGTTCGCGGATAGGCAAGGATTAGGCGACGGATAGAAGGATTGAAGAGGATAAGCATTGATCGTCACGGATACCTTTTCAATCCGTGATACGTGAGATAAAATAGAAGTAGTACGCGGATTGAAAAGAATACGGTGACGGATAGAAAATTATGAATTTAAACAGATAGGCCATACATTTTATGGTGAAAGGATTGAAGATGATGAGAAATGCTTGGCACGGATTAAGATTCTATCCGTTTACATAAGGAGAAAAATCAAAGTAGGTCGCGGATAGAAAAAGGTAGGGTGACGGATAGAAAATTATGGATTAGAACGGATAGCCAATTCTTTCTGTGGAGAAAAGATTCATGAGGATAAATGTTGACTGGCATGGATAAGTATTCTATCGTTCGCGGATAGAAAAGGATAGCGTGACGGATAGTAAATCACGGATTCGAACGGATAGAAAATATATTTTGCGGGGAACAGATTAAACAGGATAAGTAATGATTGGCTCGGATTAAGATTCTATGCCAGTTGAATCATGAGAAAAATCAAGTAGGTCGCGGATAGATAAGGATAGGCTGAAGAATAGAACATTATGGATCAGAACAGATAGCCAATTCTTTCCGTGGAGAAAAGATTCATGAGGATAAATAATGCTTGGCATGAATAAGTATCGTATCCGTGCTTGATAACAAGCAAAGTCTAAGTAGGTCGCGGATAGGAAAGGATAGGGGACCGGATAGAAAATTATGGATTGAAAGGATAGGAAATATAAATATATCGACTATCCGTTTCAATCCATAATTTATCTAATTTATATTGTGGAGAACGGATTAAAGAGAATAAGTCATGATTGGCCGCATTAGGATTCTATCCGTTTTACATAACGAAAAAAATCAAAGTAGGTCGCGGATATACAAGAATAGGGTGACGGATCGAAAATCATGGATTAGAACGGATAGCCAAATCTTTCTGTGGAGAAAGGATTAAAAAGGATAAGTAATGATTGGCACGGATAAGTATTATATCCGTGATAGGAGACAAGGAATGACAAGGAATGTCAAAGTAGGTCGCGGGTAGAAAAGAATAGGGTGACGGATAGGAAATTATGGATTAGAACGGATAAGCAATATGTTTTGTGGAGACGGATTAAAGAGGATATGTAATGATTGGCACGGATGAGTATCCTATCCGTGATAGATATTAAGGAATGTCAAAGTACGTCTCGGATAGACGAGGATAGGGCCACGGATAGAGATTCATGGATTAAAACGGTAAGAAAATACATTTTTTAGAGAGAGAATTAACGAGGATAAGCATTGATTGAAACGGATAAATTTTTAATCTGTGTTAGGTGACGAGATCAAATCTAAATAGTTGGCGGATAGATAAGGATTGAGTCGCGGATAACAAATATAGGATTGAAACGTATAAATATAAATACGGACAGTAATACACAAAAACGGACACAGAAGGATTAAAATGGATAGTTACACCGAATAAGATTATTATTCAAACGGATAGATGGATATCCAACGGATTCAAACGGATTGAAGAGTATAAACAAAATATTCAAACGGATACTTTTGGATAGATGACGGATTAAAACGGATGATGTTTCAATTCGTTTACTTCCAGCAGGGGTGGCTTTCAGCCTAAATCGGAGAAATCTAAACGTAAACAGGTAGGACCGCATGAACCATTTCTGTTTGATTTAGACGCATGACGCAACCTGATGCAACGAACGAGATAAAGGAGTGCGACCCTCATGCTGTTTATTACGCTTGACTGAGTACCGCCTCTCTCTCTCGGTCCTTCGGTACACCTCATCACGAAACTGCAGAGAACATCAATTCTCAGAATAGCGTAAGCCATTGGTGCTTATATCGGGAGTTCAGTGAATATTTTTCGGTCTGAATTCATCTCTTTTAATTAAAAGTTCTACTATGTAATTGAAAATTTAACTATCTTGGCAAAAATTAGTTAAATTTTTTGTTGAAAATTAATTTTTCATAACACGCGCATCGAAAGTTCAACTTTCAATGCCTCTTGAGCATGTCCCAGAAGTTGGCACCGCCATTTTGTTTTTTCGAGAAAAAAAAAGTTGTGTTGAATTGTGCTAGGTTTGTGCTGCGATTTTTTTCGAAAAATTCAAAATTCGAGTCAGAAATAAAAAAAAAACTTTTTTGGGGCCAGCACCGCCATTTTTTTTTCGAAAAAAAAATGTTGTGCTGAATTGTGCTAGACTGGTGCTCTATCGTGCCGCAAAAATTTTTTGAAAACAATTTAAATTGAAGCCAAAAATTCAAAAAAACTTTTCCGGGCCAGCACCGCCATTTTGTTTTTTCGACAAAACAAACGTTGTGCTGAATTGTGCTAGGCTTGTGCTCAATCGTGCCGTAAACAATTTAAAAAAAATCAAAATTGGAGCCAAAATTCAAAAAAAACTTTTCCGGGCCAGCACCGCCATTTTGTTTTTTCGAGAAAAAAAGTTGTGCTGAATTGTGCTAGGTTTGTGTTCAATAGTGCCGTAAAAATTTTTTCAAAAAAGTCAAAATTTGAACCGAAATTCACAAAAAACATTTTTTGAGACATTGCGTGCAAAGCAAATTATTGCCCTATACACTTTTTACTTAGGTTTTTGAATCCAAATTTTTTCAAAATGCGAATTTCTAAAATCTAAAAGTTGTGCTGGGTTTTACTAGGCGTGCGAAACAATTAATGTCCTGTAGACTTTCCACTTGAGACAATATTTTTTGGTGAAAATCTGATTTATTTTTCTCAAAATGATTTTTGAAATCCAAAATTTTTCAAAATGCGAATTTCAAAAATCTAAACGTTGTGCTGGTTTGTGCTATGCATGCAAAACAAGTAATGCCCTATAGACTTTTCACTTAGGACAATATTTTTTCATGAAAATCTAGTTTATTTTCCTCAAAATGATTTTCAAAATCCAAAATTT
>CAKNYM010052593.1:376195-401505 GCA_932195095.1 Andricus curvator
CTAGCACAATTCAGCACAACTTTTGTTTTTTCGAAAAAACAAAATGGCGGTGCTGGCCCGGAAAAGTTTTTTTCAATTTTTGGCTTCAATTAAAATTTGTTTGAACAAATTTTTGCGGCACGATAGAGCACAAGTCTAGCACAATTCAGCACAATTTTTTTTTCGAAAAAACAAAATGGCGCTGCTGGCCCCAAAAAAGTTTTTTTTTATTTCTGACTCCAATTTTGAATTTTTCGAAAAAAAATTGCAGCACAATTCAGCAAAAACCTAGCACAATTCAGCACAACTTTTTTTTTCTCGAAAAAACAAAATGGCGGTGCCAACTTCTTGGACATCTCTTGAGCGGGTCAAAAGTTGCGTTTTCAACCCTAGACTAGATAGTTGAAACAGGCAACTGCGAATCACTCAAAAGGCAGTGAAAGCTATGGTAATGTACTATTTTTAACTGAAAATTTAACTATTATGTGGAAAGTCAATCTTTTTTGGCATAAAATTAATCTTCTTGGTTAAAAAATTAATTCATTTTGCAATGTATCTCTTTGGTTGAAAATTAATTTTTTTATTGAAAATATAACTAATTCATTTTTGGTTCTAAATTGATCTTTTATAGCTGAAAACTGAACTATTTCTTCATGTATTTTGTTAAAACTTAACCTGTTTTGGTTGAGGATTCAACTATGTTTTGAAAATTTGGTCTTTTTTGGTTGAATTAAACGGTTTTTTCATTTCGAGTTCAAATCTTTTTTTGCTTAAAATAGCAAATATTTCAAATTTCGCTGAGAATTCATCTTTTTAGTTGAGAGATAAACTACTTTGTTAAAAAATTATTTTCTTGGATGAAGATTCATCCGTTTTGTTCAAAATTTAACTTTTGTTGAAAATTTGTTTCATTTTTGTTAACAATTATTTTTACTTAAATAAAAATGTAACTATTCCATTTTCGGTTGAAAATTGATCTTTTTAATCGAAAACTGATCATGTGTAGTTGAAAATTCAGCTATTTTATAGACAATTAATATTTTTTGTTGTTGAAATATCAACTATTATAAGTTTCCTTGACAATTTATCTTTTGGTCTAAAAATCAACAATTTAGTTGAAAGTTGAACTACTTTGTAAAAATTTCATTTTTTTTTGGTTGACGATGCACATGGACATTGGAAGGTAGGGGACTGGGCGCGTGCTCCCAAACTATGGCGAGGGGATTGACTAAAATTTACAAGGGGGAGTCCACCATCTTACCATGTCAATGTTTGGCGGGAATTTCAAACAGGCAACATGACGAAGCAGTTTAATTAAGTGTTATGAAATAATAAATGAGTATTATATATATATATATATATATATATATATATATTTATATATATATAATTAAATAAAGTATTAACTATTTAATATAAAACATAATATAAAGTGTTTATAAAAATAAAGTAGGTATAGGTACTACAAAATCTTTTCACAATCTATATCTTCCAAAGTTCTAATGAATTCTTTGAGCCCTCATTAAAAATTAAAATAAAAGAAAACACTGTGAGATATTTAAAATCCTTTAAAACCTTTAGAAATTCCTTAAAACTTTTTAAACCTCTTTTTAATTCCTTGGAAGTTTTAAAAATATCCTAAAATCTCTAAAATCCTTTGGAATTCGTTAAAATTATTGAAAGATATTAAAAAATCCTTGGAATCTTTTAAAATACCTTGAAATATTTGAAATCATTTGTAATCTTTTAAAATCCCTAGCAAGTTTGTAAAGCTCTCGAAACTTCTTTGGCATTTTCAAAAATACTCTAAAATTTATAAAGTAATAAATATACACATATATATAAAATTAATTAAATATATATTAAATAAAATATGAAGTATATAATATAAAAAATAATATAGCTTTTCTAATAATAATAAATAAAGCAGGAAAATTAGTAAGTAATAATAAATATAAAACTGTTGAAGGATAAAGAAAAATAACTTTTTTTCCGGGTTATAATTCGTTTAATATACATTATATATACATATTACGTGTCGTACATGAAATTTATAACTATGATTGCAGTCAATTCGGCAATTACTGCCCTTTAAACAGAATAATCTTCCCGTACAGTTGTCTGATACTTTGTGATTTGTCTACAATTCGAGAGCAGTTATAATTTACACGTACCTTCAAATACTTAGCAACAACTGCTCTCGCTAGATGCAAGGCATGATTCTCGATTGGAGCCTGATCATTCGAATGGTCCTTTATTTGTGAAAAGAAATCTCGACCATTAAAAAGAAAGTCTTTCAGGACTTCACTTATTACTTCAGTAAAAAAATTAATTTTCAGGCAAATAAAAATCGAATTCTTAACAAAATAGCTCATTTTTCAACCAAGGAGATGAACTTTCAATTAAAATGATGAATCTTTAACAACGAAAAATTAATTTTTAACAAAAGAGTAACTCTCAGCCAAGTAATTAAATCTTCATTCAGAAAAGATGGATTCGGAACGAAAAATGTAGTAGTTGATATTTCAACCAGAAAAGAACGAATTTTCAACAAACTGTACGAATTTTCAACTAAAACCGACCAATTTTCAACAAAAAAAACGGTTTCTTTCTACAACACCCTCAAATTTAACTACATTTATGGATTCGTAAATAAATGATACATACACAAGGAACAGCATTATCTCGAAGTCTCACACAGCTGACGGAAGTTCTATCAATCATTTCTTCTGCGAAATGGCATGAACAAATCCTCGTGTGCCTCGTCAAAGCTCCTGCATGTACTCCGATTCTATCCGCCCATTCCTGTTTTTTAACTGGATTTTTCGGAAACCTTTGAAATATTACAGCATAAGATAATAAACAAATCTCAAAGAAAGCAAGTAGTAACTTCTCAGTTCATGACCTATTCATAACCTATTAAGCTTCACTAACTTTGATAGGTTATGTATAACTGAAAGCCTTTATACAATAATGTCACACGGTTTCATTAAGTTTATTAAGTTTCTTTTACCCGTTTCTTCATATTTAATATATATTTAGGTTTATTTAATTAAAAAAATGAATATATTGTTTACTTACATGTGAAACGTAACCTTCCAATCTTTCTTCTTACTCCTCCTTCCTGTATAATTCTTGCAAAGAGGAACTACACAATTCACCATTTTTCCTCTTGTCAACTTCTTACAGTTTAACAAGAGAAAATAAATGCAAACTTGTAAAAAAAACAATGCACACGATAACTTTCGTACTTCGTACGATTGCAGATACACAGTATATATCTATATATATGATTTTTGACGTGGTAAGATGGCGGCCTTCCCCTCTGAACCAATCCACCCCGCAACGACATGCCTAGTCCCCTACCTTCCTATGTCCATGACGATGCATCATTTTACTTGAAAATTCAACTATTTCCTTGTAAATTCATATTTTCGGTTGAAAATGCAACTATTTGATCAAAAATTAAACTATTTACTTCAATATTTACCTTTACGGTAGGGAATTCATGTATTTCGTTCAAGAGTCGTCTTTTTTAGTAGGACATTATTCTTTTTGGTGAACAATTTATTTTCACTCTTGAAAACTTAAGTATTTGGTTGAAAGTACTTTTTTTTGTTGAAAATTAAATTACTTGGTTGAAAGTTGACCGACATGTGAAGATAATTCATGTCTTTTGTTGAAAATTTTTCTTTTTGGGTAGAAAATTACTCTTGTTTGTTCAAAATTCAACCATTTTGTTAAAGTCATCTTTTTTGTCCACATTTCAACTATATTGTTTGAAATACATCTTTCTGGATTGAAAATGAACTTTTCTGTTAAAGACTGAACTTTCTTCTAAACCGATCATCTTTTTGTCTTAAAAATTTAACTATTAGGTGGAAAATGCAATATTTTGTTGCTTAATTTTAATTTTTTTTTTTAATTCTACCATTTGGTTAAAAACTTATCTTTTTAGTTGAAAATTCAACTATTTGTCTAAAATTTGGACATTTTTGTGAAAATTTTAAGTATTTAGTACAAAATTCAACTATTTTGTTAAAGTCATCTATTTTGGTCGAAAATTCAATTGTTTTGAAAGATTTTAGGTTCCAAACACATACATAACGCGTCTTTCTTTTGTTGATGCCGTTGTATCCCTTTTTGGCTCCATCGAAATTTTATTCTCGTCTTGATTTAAACAAAAGAAATATCAAATCACGAATAAATAATTCAATTTGATATCAAATGCGCTCTATTGCACCAGTAATTGAAAAATTCTCATTCTAACAGCGCACCGGAAAATATTTAAACTTTCAGGGGGGATTGGTTGTGGTGCTCTGTTATAATAAGAATTTTTAATTGCTGGTGCAACAGAGGGCTTTCGAGATCAAATCGAATTGTTTATTGGGGATCTGATGTTTTCAAATTAAGGAATTTGAGTTATCACGGGTCATCACTTGCCTCAGATGTTTGGAACGTAATATCTTTCTTATTTTTCATTCGATTTGAAAATTGCCGGTGGGTACATTCCTCTATGCAAAATTCCATATCAAAAATATGGGCCATTTTAAAATAAATTTGAATATATATTTGAAATTTTTTAAATCAAAAGTTGGTATTCTTGGGCACTAATTATTGATTCATATTCGAAAGTAATGATTGAACAATGTAAATTTAGTGATCTGGTGAACCAATTATTGGGAAGCATGTACGGGTAATAACTCTGTTTTCATTATTGTAAGACGAGAAAGAAACTCGTAATTTTCGTGATATAGCTCGGAATCGAATTTCAGCGCGATGGTGGAGGTAATCATTATTAGAGGGCATTAACGTCATGCCGCATCATTCGGGCCACCCACCAACTTCAATCATCCGAAGAACAGTTGCATTGACCTTCAGCCACTGGTATCACCTGTTCACTCCTTTAACCTTGGTGTATTACATTCTACAATTTCACATTGCTGTTCAATTACCAGATATATTGTTTTTACTATAGAATAGAAAAGAAAAACCAATCAGAAGAGGGTGTGAATTTCGTCAACGGAATGCTGAATCAGTTGCAGGTAGAGTGCAGAGGACAGTCATCCTTGGGTCGATCCGTGTCCTCAAGACGGGCGGCTCAATCACGCTCTAATCACTAAAAATGATTCAAAAACGAAATCATACTAGGACGGCCACAAAAACTTCATTTTCAAAGTTCCCTGACTTTTTCCTAATTTTTCACTGACCAATTTTTCATTTTCTTAATCATTTATGAATTGAATAAAGCAATTTCAGAGAGAAACTCAAAAATTACGAATTTATTTATTTCCTTTAATCAAAAAGGTTGATTTTTCTGCAATGAAAGTCAAAATTTCAATCAAACATTTGCACTTTTGACCAAAAAGATGACTTTTTGACAGAATAGTTAAATTTTCGACAAAATAATTGAATCTGCAACTGAACATATAATCGTCAGAAGAAAACAACTGCAATGAAAATAAATAGAAATAGAAATACAATAAAAAAATTGCTTAAAAGAATATTATATCAGGGTGACAGCAAAGTTTTTTTTTAAATTCCCTAATTTTTCCCTGACCAACTTTTTATTTTCCCTAAACATTAAGATTCAAAGACAAGAATCCTGATCTTGAAAGCTCTTTAATATTAATTCTTTCATAAACGAAATAGAATAATTTCAGGTTAATATTTTAAAAAATGAATTTCCTGTCCAAATAGACGAATATTTAACAAAACAATTCAATTTTCGAACAAAAAAGATGACTTTTCAATAAAATAATAAAATTTTTAACAAAATAGTTCGATTAATAAACTAAATACTTGAATTTTCTACCTACAAAAATGAATTTCCAACCAAATAATCGACTTTTCAAAAAAAAGAAGAAACTTCAACCAAAAAAAGTTAAATTTGCAACCAAATGATTAAACTTTTTAAAAGACAGTTGAATTTTTAACCAAAAAAACAATGCATTTTTTAATAAACCACTCAATTTTTTTACAAAATTGTTTAATTTTAATTGAAGTACTTCAATTTGCTACCTACAAAGACGATTTGTTAACCATGTAGTCGAATTTTCGAAAACAAAAATATTAACATTATTAAAAAATATGAATTTTTTTGATGACAATTGATAGTTTGTTTTTCAACCAAAACAGAAAACGATTTTTTAGTAAAATAGTTTAATTTTCAACCAAAGAGTTGAATTCTCAACAAAAGAATGAAATTTTCAACAAAATAGTTAAACTTTTAACCAAGTAGTTACATTTTCAACCTACAAAGATGAGTTCTTAGCAAAAAATGTAATAATTGATATTTCAACCAGAAAAGATATAATTTCTAAGACAAGAGATGAGTTTTAAAACCAAAAAGACCAATTTCCACAAAAAAAAGTTAATTTTGAACCAAACACTTACATTCTTTTTTGGTTGAAAATTCAAGTATCTTGTTGAAAATTTAATTATTTTGTCAAAATACAAATTTTGTTAAAAAATCATCTTTTATGACAGAAAAGTCATTGTTTTGTTTAAAATAAATAAATTTGAAAATTTCAAATTTATATCTGAAATATTGTTTTATTCCGTTCATAAAAGGTCATATGTTATAAATATTACAAGATAAAATTGCTGGTATTTGAATGTTAATGGTCAAGGAAAATTAAAAATTAGTCCAGGAAAAATCAGGGAATTTTGAAAATGAAGTTTTTTTGTCTTTTAAAGCTATATACATCTTTCGTAAATATTCATTATATTATATAGAAAATATTTATATGTATAAGTCTTCTTTACCCGCAATGCATGTATTATCTTAAATACACAAAATTTCCATTTGTTCAAGTCCCACATCTTATTATTTCTGAAAACCATAAATGACGTACAGTAAAAGGGTGGGTGGGGTGTAGAAATATTTTATTACGGTTAGTTACAGGGGGGGGGGGTCTTAGAAAGGACCTATAATCCGTCATGTAATTTATGTAGGTCCCTTATGTGGGACATGAAATTAAAAAATAACACATCAATTCCACGTTTTATTAACTTTATAGAGGAACATGGGGCAAAACGGTACGATTTTGCTTGAGGATTTTTTTTATCTTACTAAAATACTTTTTTCCGCATTCAACACTACAGGTGGCTTAAAAAACTAATAATGTTCTAAAAAAAAATTTTTTCGCGTTCAACAAATGCAATTTTCTACTTTTTTTCATTAATTTCTGAAAAAAAGCTTTTCGTCCCGTTTTACCCCTTACACGGAACAAAACGAGACGCTTTATTTAATAAAAAATGAAATATATAAAATGACCAAAATCTACTTAAGGATTATATCATGTATTAAATCATATATTATATGCTGTTGTTAGATAAATAATGTAATAATAATATAATAGTTGAATTTCAAACCTACAAAGATAAATTCTCAACAAAAAATGTAATATGTAGTTGATATTTTGATCAAAAAATAGGAAATTTATAACAAAAGAGATGAGTTTTAAAACCAAAAAAAGACGAACTTTGAACCAAAGAAGGTTAATTTTCAACCAAACAGTTGCATTCTTATCCAAAAAGATGAGATTTCTAATAAATAAATTTTTTAAGCAAAAATGACGAATTTTCAAAAAATATAGTTGAATTTTTAACACCAAAATATGAATTTTCAATAAAAAGTTCACTTTATATCAAAATAGTTGAATTTACCATCCAAAAAGATGTAACTGCAAAAAAAAAGATATTGAAATACAAGGGAATAAAACTACTAACAAAAATATTATATCATAATGGCTGCAAACATTATTTTCAAAATTCCCTAATTTTTCCCTGATCAATTTTTGATTTTCATTGACCATTGATATTCAAAGACAAGAATCTTAATCTAATAACATTTTTAACGTGGAATCTTTTATAAAGGGAATAAAATAATTTCAAATTGAAATAGAAATTTTAAATTTGTTATCCTTGACAGTTATGTAAAGTGCCTCTGACAGAAATTCCGTAACTTTTACAAGATTTTTTTCAAAATCCCTGACTTTTCTTGATCAATAAACTTCCTTGACTTTTCCCTCATTTCCAGGTTTTCTTTGCTGACGGCCACCCTGGCATAGCCACGGATCCGAATAATCGTAATTTTCTAAATGTTTTCGGAAGGGCGACCGGGGCAGCGACAAACATGGGGGCAAAAGCGATTTTGCAAATAAGATAGATATTCCCTAACCATTTTAATTCTTCTTTGCGATAAATAAATCTATTTTATCAGAAAAATATATTCATGAATACAAAGTTTAAAAATTTAAGTTGCAAAAAAATGGTCTATAGAAAAAAGTTTTCACATCAAAATAATCAGAATAATATAACGTTTCCAACATTATTTAATATATTTACGCGTTTTGCTGCTTACACGGGGCACAAGCGGACGCTTTGTTAAATAAAAAATAAAATGTATCACAAATAAAGTTAATTAAAAAAGACTAGACAAATAAGTAGTACAGTTAGAAGAACTTGTTGTAACAAGTTTTATTGTCCATTTTTGATATAAAAATGACCAAAATCAGGACTTACAAAATACGCAGACATGAATTTCGTCTCCGTCCTTACTGACAAAACCTGCGCAAGAGTGATGAGTCCAATTGTCGCACGAACAGCATTGAATCCACTGTTCGATTGAAAAATCGTGACAGTACAAACAATCACGACTTTCGATTTCTGCATTCGGCAGAAATCGAAAGCAATGTGCGCTCTGCTACATCTCGCGCGGTGTCTCGTTTTGCCCCTGCCCATTCTGCCCCCTAAGTATTTTTTCCAATATGACTCCCAAAAATCGCGGTAATACTCGCAATCAAAAACGCCTCGATGCAAAAGAAGGGCTATTAAGTACACACCGGAATGGTGCTGAAGTGATTCTAATTAAAGAAACATTTGTATTACTTACGTGTAGTTGAAAATCATTCAAAATTATAACTGGCAACGAAAATGATCCATGCGTCTCATAACTTGGAAAATAACAACAAAATTATAACAAATTGACATGGGAAATCTCGGGAGAAACTCAAAATGAAGTTCCTACAATTTTCAGTGGATGGCGTCACACCACAGTGGAGATATAATCATTGTCCCGTTTTGCCCCTGTCATTTTGTTCCATTTTCCCCTACGGCTGTCTATCCTAAGATTGTTAGAAAAATAAAATATGGAAATGGCTAAAATTCCAGGGGATTTTTTATCACATATGTCATTCTGTGAACTGATCGCCGAAACTTGGATTTATAGTGTATTTCTCATCCGTGACTCGGTGCTCTCGAACAATAGCTGCCCACGCATTCGCATTATATTATTCGCTCGTCCCCACGATTTATAGTCACTCTTTTTATGTACCCCACAGCCTCCCACTCTTCGGGTCCCTTTGCGCGCTTTCCTTTCTCTCATGTGACCATAAACTTTCGGAACACCTTCCCGGCAACATGCAGAAAACTCCTCGGGGATTATGGTAATCCAAGCGCGACAATCGGCTCGTAAAGTCATATAATAATAATGATGATAATAATGATGATGAGAACGATGATGATAGCTACGAAGATAATAAATTATCTTTTCATACGAGGACGTGGCGGTTTGTTATCCAAGATTAGTTGCCAAGTTAATCCAACAGCTTGCGGTTTCGGGCATTCTCGAAGGTAAAGACTGCGTGGGAGTTTGACATGGTTCCCATGTTGAAGAACCGTTCAAAGATATGAGAGAAAACAAAGTTTCTCATATTTTTATTTCGGTCTTACGATCAATTTAGAAAAAAAATAAAAAATAAATCGAGTCAAAATTCCTTTTTATTATGACGTTTCGGCCTCATCTGTGGGCCTTCATCAGAAACAAACATCTGTTATAAAAGTATAAATAATTAAAAATAATAAAAAATACATACAAAAAATAAATTAAATGTATAAAACAAATTTTTACCTCGGAGGCAATAGTCGGAGTCAATCCTAACGTACGTCGAAGCGAACGAAAACATTTAAAATTTCGTATTAAGTCAGTTCCTTATGAAATTGTAAAAAAAGTATTGGGAAACTATAGATATCAAAAGAAATTTCCCAATATGTTCAAAAAAGTTCACATTTTGTAGTTACAAATGCTGTCAAAACAGCTAACAAACTGATGTGACGTAAACAACAAATAAATTATTATAAGGCTTAAGATAGTTGTAGTGATAGGTGGACAAAATCAAATCCAAATAAAAAGCGCGCTAAGTACAATGGGAATTCAATTTAATTGATGATGCTATTATAATATTGATTCACGTTAAGAATTTCAGTTTTTAAATTAATAGATACTTTTATATATTTATTTATGAAAATTGATTCCAGAATTCTTCTTTTATAAGAGCTTTTTTCTTTAACAAGAATTTTGATATTTTTAAAATGTAAATCAAAATAATGACCAAATTCCAAAAATGTTGTGAGAGGCCCATATTTAAGTAGCCAATTCTACAATCCCTTTTATGTTCGGATATTCTATTTTTTAACCGACGACCAATTTCACCTATATAAACTTTATTGCATCCTGTACATTTTATTAGATAAACAACATTAGAGATATTATCAATTTTTTCAGAGTCTTTTATATTAGTGAAACATTTTTTTAATATGTGATCATTTCTAATACATACATTAATAGCAAACTTTTTTAACGCATTCTTTAATCTTTCTGATAAACCTTGTACATAAGGCAATGAAACCCGTTAATCAGTTTGTCTATAATTTTCATAATTTTCAATTAACGGTACTGGATAATTATTTGTTGCAAAGTAATTTTTAATTGGTCTAAGTTTTCTTTTCTAAAATTGATGTCACATATACATCTGTCAATTAAACCTTTAATCATTCCAATTTTCTGACTAAATTGATGGTGAGAATGGTAATTCAAATATTGGCCTGACCATGACGGTTTTTTAAACTAATAAGTAATTAAATTTCCATTTTCAGTTTTTGTGATAGACAGATCTAAAAAATTTAGAGTATTATTGTTTTCTATTTCCAAAGTAAACTGTAGAGATTCTTCTATAATATTGAATGTGTTAATTAGTTCTGGGATTTTATCTGTAGGAACAATAGTGAAAATATCATCCACGTAACGCTTAAAGAAAAGTGGTTTGAAGCTTAATTTAGATAAGGCTCTATTTTCAACATCTTCTAAAACAAGATTAGATGCAATAGGTGATAAAGGTGAACCGATCGGACAACCAGAAATTTGTTTATAAAATTGTTGATTAAATGAAAAGACAGTATTATTAAAAACAGTTTTGACAGCTCTTAAAATCTCTGAGTTTGATATTTTAGTTAAATTTGTATGTACTTGTAATTTTTCTTCTATAACGTCCAAAACTAAATCCAACGGAATGTCATGAAACATAGATATAATATCTAGTGAAACAAGTGAATGTGTGTTAGGAACATTAAAATTATTAATTTTTTCTTTAAAGCTCCAACTATCTCTTATAAATGAATCAGTTTTTCCAGACACTGGCTTTAAGAGATTAGATAAGAATTTTGCTAAATTGTAAGTTGGAGAACCAATAGTAGAGACAATTAATCTCCATTTTAATTCTGGCTTGTGAACTTTGGGGATGGCATATGCTTTTGCTGTCATATAACCATGGTTTTTTAATATATAAGCTAAATTTTCATTTATGTATCTTTTTTTCTCCCATCTAGAAATAATATCATTATATTTTTCTTCTATGGACGGAACTAAACTAGTGTTAACTTTTTTATATAAAGTATTATTCTGTAGAAGATTTTCAATACTTGATTTGTAGTCTTCTGAATTTGCAGCCACTAAGATATTGCCTTTGCCTGCTTCTAAAAAGATAACATCCTTGTGGCCATTTTGGAATTTTGTAGCAATATCTGAAATTTGATTGGAGTTTTTAAATTTATTGATTTTTTATGATTTGAGATCAAATCTGTAACTATTTTTCGAACATTTATTTTTTTATTATCATCTTTAATGTTTTTGATACAATTTTCTATATTAGCAATGATATTATTAGTTGGGATGTTTTTAGAGTTATAAGAAATCCCAAATTTAGTACCCAATGCTAAGGTTTCAGCTGTTTCATCAGGAATTGTCACATTAGATACATTTTTAAACCATTTGTTAACTCTTATGTCTCTGTACCTATTTTTTCCTCTAAAAATCTATCATTCAATAAATTAAATTTTTTAATGTGACCTTCCCTTTGTTGAAATTTTAACTTTTGTAGACTAAATTCTTGTAATTGATAAAAGTTAACAATCGAGTTTTCTGTAATTTTTCTGTCTAGTCTATATTTTAAATAATTGGAGTAATTACCTAATTCTTTAATGTTGTGGATTATATTGCTAATTTCACAATTAAGAATTTCCTTCTGATAAGTACATTAGACATTTTGTACTTTAACAAAGGTTTTATAATATGAATTATTTAAATCATAATTATTGGTACAATTTTGTATATGTGCTGGAATCAGAGAATTTGGTCTACACCTTATTAAAAAGGTACGTTGTTCCTTTAAATGGACTAACCTCCTTTGGGTATTAATCCAATTTCCAATGTCTAGACGAGTAGATTGGCCATACCTTTGACAAATGTAGCTCAAATATCCCATGGTTCCCAGAACGTTATAGACCAGTAGATAAATAAAACATCAAGAAATCAAAAGAGATCATGAAGTGAAACTTTCTTCGATCGTTTTTGTATATTCAAAAATATGAGAGAAAACAAAGTTTTCATAGTTTTATTTCGGTCTTGCGATCAATTTAGAAAAAAAAATAAAAAATAAATCGAGTAAAAATTCCTTTTTATTATGACGTTTCGGCCTCATCTGTGGGCCTTCATCAGAAACAAACAGCTGTTATAAAAGTATAAATAATAAAAATACATACAAAAAATAAATTAGATGTATAAAACAAATTTTTATCTCGAAGAACCGTTCATTTAAAAAACATGAAAATCAATGGAGGACACGAGTTTTGCTGATGATGATATGGTTAGCCACAATGTTATTAAATCTAAGAATAGGGAAATCAGATCGTCCCATGCATATATGACATAACTTTCTCTCGTATCAGGTATGAATCTGAAGTACTGTCAAACGGGGTAATTTCGGACATGTGGGGTAAATTTGGACACCCCTCAATTCCCTACATTGATATGATAAAGGAAACAAAACTGTTCCAAGAACCTGGAACCAATTCAAGTCTTAACAGATTCTAGTTTCTGGTTAAAAACAACTACCTTGAGTAATTTAAACTATCAATTTAGGAATGTACGGATTTACTCCACATGTACTCTATTTGACGGTAATTAAAAATTAATATATAAACAAAATGAAACTAATTTTCATATAAAAGACACTAATCTTAAGTCAAGTATCTGTTGTTCAGATTTTGAGAGTTGTATAGTATAGTATTATCTTAACAAAAAGGATGAAATTATTGTTGCAAATGATTATTTATTTCAGCCAGTGAAATATTTAACAGAGTATTTCATGGAAACAAAGAAATAGTTTTTTAATAGAAATAAATATTTCTGTAGTCCTAAGATGTGATATATTGCTCAGAATAAGCATGTAACAAATTTATCAAAATATTAATTAATTCAAAGAACCAAGTCCTTGACACAAAAAAGTGAGAAAACTGTTTAATAAACAACGTAATTTATCAAAATAAACGCAGCTTAAAATAAAAAGAAATATTCCATTGACCTACAAAAATATCAACATTATTAACAAAATTTGATTACTTGAAAAACAAAAAATGTAATTTAGCATCTGCTTAGAAGTTCAATGTAATAATAATTATAACTTAATGTTATTTCAATCTTTATATTTTGTTTTTCACGGACGAGCAAAAATTCTCAAAAAATTTCAAGCACTGTCAGTGCTGATGGTGAGAACAGAAAGACCATAGTTGTATCAGGTGACAATCATTAAAATACACAGATCATTATATCCTTTTATTGTAACTATAGTGAAAATCTTTGACTAACTTGAAACCTCTTTTAAAACTTTTCACTAACTTAAATCCTCTAACGTATTTCATGAATATTTCATTTGAACAAATTTCGATATCACTGGAATAAATGTATAATTGAAACAGATATGTACAAAAATTTTATTTAAAAAGTACTTATTTGAACGAAATGTAAATGCACTCATTTCAATCAAGTATTTTCTTTGTTCGTACAAATATTTGTTCGAATTAATTAATTGCAGATTTTTTATTCAAGCGACGATTTCTCCAAATTTAATAGATTAATATATCATTTTTAAACATATTTTTCAAATGTATATAATTATTCACTTACAATAATCGTGTCAACTCTTATAAACGGATAAATATTTTTTTCAATTCGATGAATAGTTATTTATCTGGAAAAAATATTTATTTCACTAGAAGAAACCTGAATTACTTGAACCATACGTAAATACTTAAAAAAGTCAATTTAATTGAAATGACAAAATATTGTTCACGATGTCAAAAACATATTCAAAGAAACTGGGTTCTTAGCTTCCAAGAAATCATTTCTTTGACATAATAATTTCCACATTTATGGCGAATAAGTATTTCTTTTTATTAAAGGGATGTCACTAAAGAAACTATTTCTTTTAGTCGAGGCATGTCTTTTTTTCCTTTACACAATATTTATTCAGCTGATCTAAACAAATCCTTTGTACAAAGAAAGAAAACCAAAGTAACGCATTTCCTTGGATCCAGTAGTCCTCTTCCAGTGTACTATCATTTTTACATATAACGATATATGCAACCTATGTAAAAGAAGGTCAAATTTATTCGTAAAATATTAAATTCCCTTTAATTCTTAGGGTGCCAATAATTTATCGGGTTTTCTGAATAAAGTCATTAGCTGGCGACATTTTTTTATTCTGTCGTAGCAACGTTATAAACAAGTAAATGAATTAATTTTTTTGTAAATATTTTGAAGAAAAATTTGAAATCCCATAAAAATAAGAACTAAACGTTTGTAATAATGTATCTAATAATTTCAGGGGGGGGGCGATGTAAATTAATACAAAAAGTATATGGTATCTGTTCGTTGGCACACCAGTGCTAATAAGCATACCATGCCAGAAAAAAGTGTTTTTTTTTATTCACTGGAAATGGGTCAAATATAAATGAGATAGATTTTTCAGAGTTGAGGTATGACCAACTATCCACATCTTTTTTTACATTCTCATCCTGAGAATGTATTGGTTTTATTTAATACTGGAAGTGGAGTTAAATATAAATGAGAGATTATTCCGAGTTGGGGTATGACCAACTATAAATAACTGCGTTTTTTAATGCTAGCAATGGGGTTAAATGTAATTGAGTGATAAATATTGCTGAAGTCGGGTATGGCCAACTACAAGCGGGTGGTTTTTTTATCCACTGGAAATGGGGTCAAATATAAATTTGAGGTAGATTTTTCAGAGTTAGGGTATCGCCAACTATAAATAACTTTTTTCTTTATTTACTGGGAATGAGGTCAAATTTAAATTAATAGTATATTGTGCTACAAGTTGAAAAAGCGAGAGATTTAAAACGAGTGTGAAGTTAGCTACCCGAGCGGAGCGAGGGTGGCTATCACACGAGTTTTAAATCGTCGCTTTTTCAATGTGTGGGACACGATACTTTTTCTATAATTTGTGCAAAAGTGCTAGTTTTTGTTTACCTGTTTTTTGTGTAAAAAGAAGGCGATTTTTTGTCGATTGACGCAACAATGACAATGGCAATTATCAAAACCATGGCAATAATATGGCAGTAATAAGCTGGTTCTCACAATTGAATAGTTGGCCCATAAAGTTGAGGGCTTCAAAATTTCCGATTTTTCGTGAAAAAACACCAAGCACAGTATTTTCGGAGAAACTGACGGTGTTTTTTTGCTTTTGCCAAGTGACAAAAGTACATACAAAATACACAACTCGAGACTTTTCAGGAAATTGCTTTTAGGTTAGGGACGACAGTCGGAAAATAGAATGAAGTTGGCTGCGCACGATGCACGAGTACACCCGAGGCAGCACGAACCCACCCGAAATAACATTTACTTTTGTCACTGTGCCTCACTTTTATCACTGTCCATTTACTTTTTCCACTGCATCTGTCCACTTTTGTCACTGTTGCCCGGAAAGGTCGGCACTGCGCATGCGCCACGTCATCGAGCAAAAATCGGTAACTTTTTACACCAAAAACAGGTGGAAAAACTGGCACTTTTTCGCGAATTATAGAAAAAGGTACATTTTTCCGAGTTGGGGTGTAGCCAACTATAAACAACTGTTTTTTTTTCTTGAACTGGGTTCAAATATAATTGCGTGGTGGATTTTACCTAGTTGGAGTATAAACAACTATAAACAACTTTTTTTTAATACTGGAAATGGGTTAAAATATAAATGGAAGGTAGATTTTACAGAGTTGGCGCATGGCCAACTATAAACGGGTGCTTTTTTATTCACTGGCAATAGTGTCAAATATGAATGAGGGGTAGATTTTTCAGATTGGGATATCGCAAACTATAAATAACTGATTTTTTTATTTACTGGGAATGGGGTCAAATATAAATGAAAGGTACATTTTTCCGAGTCAAGGGGTGGCTAACGATAAACAACTGCTTCTTTATATACTGAAAATGGGATCAAATAAAAATGAGATCG
This sequence comes from Andricus curvator, assembly GCA_932195095.1. Lineage (NCBI taxonomy): Eukaryota > Metazoa > Arthropoda > Insecta > Hymenoptera > Cynipidae > Andricus > Andricus curvator. The sequence goes on from CAKNYM010052593.1 coordinate 392,821, forward strand.
AGGTAAATTTTTCCAAGTTGAAGTATGGCGAACTATAAACAAGTGTTTCTTTTTTAATACTCGGAATAAGGTCAAATATAAATAAGAGGTAGATTTTTCTGAGTTATGGCATGGCCAACTATAAACGGGTGTTTTTTTATTCACTAGCAATAGGGTCAAACATAAACGAGAGGTATATTTTTTAGAGTAGGGGTATCGCAAACTATAAATAACTGATTTTTTTATTCACTTTAAATGGGGTCAAATATAAATGAAAGGTATATTTTTCCGAGTTGGGATGTTGCCAACTATAAACAACTGTTTTTTTATATACTGTAAATGGGGTCAAATATAAATAATAGGTAGATTTTACTGAGTTAGAGTATGGCCAACTATAAACGGCTGTTTTTTTATATTAACTGGCAATATGGTCTAATATAAATGAGACGTAGATTTTTCAAAGTTGGTGTATGGCCCACTATAAACAACTGTTTTTTTATATACTGGCAATGTGGTCAAATATAAATGAAAGATTGATTTTAAAGATTTGGAGAATGGCCAACCATAAACAACTGTTCTTTTTTTCCAATCCTGGAAATGGGGTTGGATGTGATTGAGGGATGGATATCACCAAATTGGGGTACGGTCAGAAATGAATAAAAGTATATTTCAACATAATAGCTTTGTGAGCAAGTGAATGGTGAAAACACTGATCATTAAACTCGTTTACAATATTGCTACTCATAAAAAAATACTACAGAACTTCTACCTTAAAACCCAGTCACTTTTTTCCATTATTCAGTTCGTACTAGTATCCACCTTGTACTGGCTTCCACTAATTAAAAACGTTTTTCTTCATTGTTAATTCAATCATCATCAGTAACACATATTAGATTAATCTTAAAGTTAATTTATCACATAATAGCATCTTGTCAGTGATTCTCTGAGTCAATCTCGATTTAGTTCGGATGCAGAAATCGGTCACTATCGATAATCTTCATCTGCTCTGCGCACGCGATTACTTATTTCTCTGATCAATTGCCTCAACAAAGTACGATCGTTTGTACAGATAAATGTCAGAGGGAGTCATCCAGGTTTGGAGTCAATAAACGTCTCCCAAGGCACACAAAAGCAGAAATTAAAAACTGATGTAAGTACGTGATGATATCCGGAAATAAAGTGCGACGTGTAATGCGGAATATTTTGAAAGAAAGTATTGAATCACTTTTATTTAATTTTAAAGAACTTTCATGCACGGAGATTGAAAAAATTTTATAACTAGTATCGAATTAACTTATTTGCTTGACTTTATCCGTGCGGAAATTCAAATGGGGATCTGGTCTGCTCCCGACCAGTTGGCCCCACCCGATGAGCTTCAACCAGATTCGACCTAAAAGTGTTTGTACTCGCCGGTTTTTTGGCAGAAAGTACTTACAAGATTATGCGGAAGTTTGTCAACTACAAATTGAAAATCATCTGTGAGAACCTATTTGAAAAAGATCAAAGATTTGGATTTTTTTAGAATTTGCAAATTCTAGATTCTGGGCGTCATTAGTCGTTAAACATGGAGTAAAAAAGTATTATGGAAGAATTGTGTAAAATAAACACCTGTCGTTCTATGTTGGTGTAAGTTTCGTCCACAAGGTGCACCATGTAGATGCATTGTGCAAAAAACCAGTGGGTGCAAAGGCTTTTAGTTTGAAATTAGTTGAGGCTCACCGTGCACACTTAAAATTTGGACCTGTTTAATAGGGTCCCAATAAATCCAATAAATGAAAATTTGAATTTTGCGAGTTTTTGGCGCTAGATTATATTTTTTCATTTTCTTGCTTTTGTACAAATTGCTTGTAATGCATAAAATATTACCTAATGCTGATGATAATAAATTAACAAAAAATTAAACAATTTTTTATTGTTTATAGCATTTTTTACTTAGAATAGAGGTAGGAGGACGCAGTTTATTCTAAATTTTTAAACTTTTCAGCTAGACCAAGAAGGAATTACTTAAATCAAGTTAACGAAAATAATTGTTCGAGCAATTTATTATTATTATTTATAACAATATTCTCGTAAAATAATGCTAGAAAGTTGTAATTTTTTCTGAAATGTTCAACTTTTTTTCCACTTTTCACTTACAGTGAGGTAATAATTGATCAACGTTAACAAAAATAATTGTTTAAACAGTTTATCATTGTTTATAACTATCATAGCCTAAAGTAATGGTAGAAAGTTGCGGTTTTATTTGAAATTTCCAGCTTTTGTTCAACTTTTAACTTAGAGCGAGGTAATAATCATTGAAAGTTAACTAAAATAATTGTTTAAACCGCTTATTATTGTTTATAGCTACCTTCCTTTAAAGTAATGCTAGAAAGTTGCATTTTTTTTTAGTTTTCAACGTTTCTTTGGCTTTTTAGTTATGAAAAATATTAAATAAACATCAAAAAGAATCATTTTGTTAAACAATCTCTTTCTTTCGTGGATATTTTTTTCCGAAATAAAAACTTCAAAATTATTCAGTTACCTCTTATCTTACACTAGACTTTTTAGCAACAAGTCATTTGTTTGAGACCTTTTATAATTTTTTTATATATGTATATTGTTATCGATACCAACTTCTTTTCTTCAGGGAATGGGAAAGGGGCGGGCGGCTGATAGTAAAAAGTGTACAGTTCCAAATTTATCTTGTGTTTGTTCGTTAAATTTGAAAATAAAAATAAAATGTTTCCTTTTGGTTAATAAATTCTGGAAAATATGTTATATATTTCTTACTAGTAAACACAAAGAAAAATTAGAAATTCAAAAGAAATTTTTTTACTTAATTTAGAATTTTTAGAAAATGTGCAAAAAAAAATTTTTTTTTTTATTGAGTAAAATACACACATTTTGAAAAATCTTGAATATGTCGAACCTGAAATTTCTTCAGCTGAAACCAAAGAAACGTGTTATCATTCTGCTTTCTGGGAAAACATATTTTTCGTGATTCAGTTGGAATATTGGGATTTTTTTTCGCAATTTTGGAACGTTTACTCATAAATCTGTCTTCGACCGTATTTTAAGACGCCTGTACTCGTTTTTGCCTACTTCTAACTGGGCCAAAAGGGAGTGCACTGGAACCTGGATTTCCGTAAACTGGATATGTGCGTTCCTAGAATTGCTGTTCTCGGCAATTTGGTGATGAGATGAGCCGCGGGACCGAGAGAGGCGGTGCTCAGTCAAGCGTGACGAACAGCATGAGGGCCGCTTTTTAAGCGCGTTAGTTGCATCAGGTTGCGCCATATGTCCAAAGCTAACAGAAATGATTCATGCAGCCCTGCCCATTCCCCAAACCGTGCACAAATCCAGGTGACAGTGTATTTCTGCATGTAAAAACTATGAATTTAAATCGTAGGTCGGCCTTTTAAAGGAGAGGGAGGGTTGGATACTTTCTCAAAGTACTAGAATTTTATTTTGGAATGGGTTTCACCCAAGAGCGTTGATTTTGCTCGACTTTGGAACACGAAAAGCATTTATAAACATATTGTGGGTGGCTCGTGCGACGCATGCTGGCACACCTTCATCAAATCGTGAATACATTTATTCATGTTAGCAAGGCGTAAGTATTGTATTCCGTTCTCGGTCCAAGCGAGTACACAATGTGACGGGGGCGTTTCCACCGTTCTTTCATCTTCCATGCACGAGACGTGGGTAAGAATCGCGTTCTTCTTTGTCGATAAGAAAAAAATAGTGGCGGTGCTAGCAAGCATAAAAAATGGAAACAAGGGGCACCCAAGACCAAAGAGTTTTCGGGAGCCAATGCGCCATTGTGCTTCAATCCCGTAGTCCAACGTTCCAAATCTGCATTTTGATATTCAAATTTTAAGATCGAAAGTAAAGGAATCTGAATAAAATGACTTACAAAATTCAAGATTTGTATTTATAGTTCTATACTACATGTTACTTTAATCATAAGTAATAAAAATACTTTTTAAAAATGAAGTAAATTATTCGTTAGAAGACCGATTGCAGTAGCCCGGTGGTGACTCTTGACTTATCGAGATCTTGAACGTTAAGCAAGAATTGGCCCGGTTGGCGCTCGGATGGGTGACCGTTTGTGATTCTCGCTCAATCGTCGTTTTCACTGCGTTTAAGGGAGCAGCGGGCTAATGTAGAGCGGTCGTTTATACAAAGATCTGCCTATTTTGAACGAGTGAGGTTAGGTTCATTCAGACAATTGTTTAATTTTTAAGGTGAAAAGTTTGTTTAGGGTGTTTCTCATCTTTTATGACAGTTGCGAAAAAACCATTGAAAGTATTTGGCTCCAAATGTATTAAAAGGTTGATAATATTGATATTTTGATTATTTCGAAGGATGCGCATAGATCACAAATAGTTAAAGTTAGTTATCATCTAGAAATAAAAATCTTATTTCAATATTATACTTAAGCGGGTAATGCGGCGCGGACAGCCATTTTATTGCTAAAGTATACTTAAATTCTCAAAATGTTATCTTTGTGGCTTTAGTATCTAATCATACGCGAGACATAACCTCCAAATATTTGAAGATAGGTGCACATAAATATAGACACCTGATTTTATTAAAATTTTGCACTTTTTTGTTAGACAATGATTTTCAATTTGTAATGATAAAAATAAGAGCGCACCGCATTAGCCAACTAGGTACAACTTGGAACATGAACACTTTTTAGAAAACTTAATAATTAACTACTTTAATTAACTCAAATTCTATTATTGACATGCGTATAAGGCATATAAGATGTTGGTCTGAGTGTTCCATATTAGTTTACTACAATTCATCTTATATTTAACTTTTAATCCTGTGTTTTATGTTATGCAAGCCACATTACCCGCTGCTCCCCTAACTACTGTCGAGCGGGAGGTTTGACACCGAGGATGAATGCGTGGGCACCCGATGCTATTGAATGTCTACACTCTACATCCAAACTCGTATGTCGGTAAGCAACTGTTCTCAGGAGTTTTGGTTTTCTGCAGTATTCCACTTCTCTGGCCCAATGTTCAGGCGAATGCGAGGGCTTCTAATAAAAATTCTACTGTACAGAGTTGAGTATGCCCGGAATTGCTTGGAGGCTTATTATAAGACTAAGTGCAACTGGTGAATTAGGAAGGGATGTGAGCTAAAGGGTTTAATGTCTGGCGATGTCCTGTGGAATGTCCTGATAATAAATCTTAACAAATTTCCGAATTTTGTGAAATTTTGTAAGAGTACAGTTCAATAATAACTTAATAAGTTTGAAAAACACTTTCATATTTCAGAATTCTCACTGTTTTCTCTATTGACCTCTTTTCCTCTTTTTCAGAGAATTATTCTTTTTATCTCTGTTCTCAGGAAACTCTCCGTTTTTTTTTCGTTTTTTCGCTTAAATGAAAACTAAATTAATAGTAACCAATAAGAACATTCAATTATTTTTGGTTGAAAGATCATTTTTTGTTCTTGAAAAGTCTACTATTATATTTTTGGTTCGGAATTCATCAAGTTTGGATAAAAATTCCACCATTTGTTTGAAAATTTGATTATTTCGTTGAATTAATTTTTTAACTGACAATGTAAAAATTCTATTTTTGGCTGAATATTGATATTTTTAAAAATTGAAATATGATATTTTTTAGTTGAAAAATAAACTACTTGGTTTGAAGTTAAACTACTTTGTGAAAAATAATTTTTTTTTGGTTGAAAATTAACCTTATTAGTTACAAATTTAACTGTTTTGTCGATGATTCGTCTTTTTGACTTAAAAATTCAACAATTTTGTTGAAAATTCTTTTTTTATTGAAAATCCATCTTTTCTTGTACAGCATACCTCATTGCTGGAAAATTCATCTTTTTAGCTCGAAAATTCAACTGCTTTATCAACAAATCTTTTTCTTTAATTCACCTCTTTGGTTGCAAATTCAACTATTTTCTTAAAAAATCCTCTTTTTTTGTTTAGAAATTAATTTTATATCTGACTATTCAACTATTCTATTTATGGTTAAAAAGCTATCCTTTTCAACTTGAAAATTAAAGTTTTTGGTAGAAAATTAATGTACTTTGTTGAAAATTCGTCCTTTTGGGTAGAAAATTAATTTTCGTTGTTGAAAATCCATCTATTAATTTGACGATTTAATTATTTTCTTAAAAATTCGTATTTTTTAGTTGACTTCATTTGGTTAAAAATTCTTTTTTTTTCTTGTGGTTAAAAATTAATTTTTTCAACTAAAAATTTAACTATTCCATTTGTGGTTGTAAGCCTATCTTTTCTAGTTTAAAATTCAACTGTTTGGTTGAAAATTCGTGTCTTTTGTTGAAAATTCGACTTTTGGTAGAAAACTAATCTTCTTGGTTTTTAGCTATTTAGCTATTTGCTCAAAAGTTCAACTATTTGGTGAAATTTCAATAATAATGTTAAATATTCAACTATTTTGTTAAAGTCATCTTTTTTGGTCAAATACTTTGTTAAAAATTGATTTTTTCGGTTGAAGATTCATCTCTTTGGTTGAAAATTTAACTATTTTGTTGAAAATTTGTTTTATTTTAGTTGACAACTTATCCTTCTTAGTTTTTAATTTAACTGCTTGCTTGAAAATTCATGTATTTTGTTATAAATTCGTCTTTCTGTAGAAAATTCATATTTGTAGATTAAGAATTCAGCTATTTGGTTCCAAATTCACCTATTGTTTCGAAAGTTGAATTGTTTTGTTGAAAATTCAAGTATTTCCTTAGACAAGGCCGTAGCCAGAAAAAATTTCGGGGGGGGGGGGGTGCCAACGCGGGCAACCCCCCTAGCTACGGCCTTGTTCTCAGACATATTTCTTGGGTGAAAAGAAACTTGTTTGTTGAAAATTCAACTTTTGGGTTTGAAAATTGAGCTCTTGGAAAAATTCGTCTTTTTGGATTGAAAATTTAACTATTTGGTTAAATGTTCACCAATTCTGTGGGAAATTTGTCTCTTTTTCTTGAAAACTTAACTTTTTGGTTGTTTATGCAACTGTTTGGTTGAAAATAATTTTGTTTGAGAATTTGTTTTTTTTTGGGGGGTGAAAATTCACCTAGGTTGGTATAAAATTTTTTCTGTTTAAAAATTTAACTATTTTGTTGAAAATAAAATATATTTTCACTTGGGATCTTAAAAATTGAAAGCGGATCATATTGCGATCCAATATGGTATTTACATAGTTTGTGTTCAAAATAATTTAGACCTTAATTTTTGTGAAAAATGGCCCCATTTCCCGTGTGTTGAGAGTTTTGGGCTATAAAGTTCGATATTTGATTATTTTTAATTATTCTTGATTTAGTACAGATACTTATAGTTGGTCACGCCTAGTGGTGTAGTTGAGGCCTGGCGGGCCTCAACCAATTTTGGGCTTTTTTTGAATTTGGTATGAAAAACTTTAAATTCCTAAGATTCCAAGCCGAAACGAGACGAGTTTTTCAAAAAAAAAGTTAAATATTGAACCGAATAGTACAATTTTCAAGTCAAAAAGAACCATTTTTCGAAGACAGTTGAATTTTTAACAAAAAAGTCACTTTTCAACCAAGAAAGATGAATTTTCAATCCAAAAGGATACATTTTTAACAACATGTTCAAATTTTTGACAAACGGTCGAATTTTCAAACGAAAAAAATTAAAATTCAATCAAATATTTAAATTTTTTAGACGAAAAAGAAAATTTTTTAGAAGACAGTTGAATTGTCATCAAAAATTTTATTTTTAAGCAAAAAAGATGACTTTTCTACCAAGAAAGGTACATTTTCAACAAAAGAGTAAAGTTTTGAAGCTAAAATTTCGAATGTTTCAGAAAAAAAAATGTACTTTTAAATAGAAAAAGTTGAATCCTTAATTGTTAAATTTTGAACCAAAAAGATGAATTTTCTAGCAAGAAGATTAACTTTCTATCAAAAAATACGAATTTCCAACTTATCCAATAAACAAGATAAAGTTTTAACATAACATAGAATAGTTCAATTTTCTGATAAAATTAATCATTTTTAACAACAACAACAAAATTTTCAACAAAATTGTTACATTTTCGACCAAGAAGATTAAATGTTTTACTTTATCAATGTTTTACAACAACAGAAAAAGGAATTTTGAACAAAATACATGAACTTTCAACAAAATTATTTAATTTTAAAGTATAACATCAGGGATTATTTATACAAATTGGGTTTTATTAAAGACCAAAAGTGTACAGTACAAAGTCAAGGTATAAAGTCAAAAGAATTAAGTGAAAACAAATTGGGTCAGACACTGAATTTAAATCAGACCAATTCACACGCGTCAGTGGTTGTGCGTTGACTGGTTTCACGTTGTAGTCTCAGGCGCGAAGCGCTCTTCGTGGTTGGTGGGGGTAGATCCAGGATCGTATAGGGGCCTCCCTTGATAAGAGGAGCTTTAGGTATTCCGCGTTACAGTCTCCCCCTCTGGATCGAAGTAACGTCCTCGTATAAGATCCAGTGAACTAGTTGTTGGCTACTACGGGGTTTTTCCTTGGTCTTCCCCGGCGTCGAATTGGTCGTACTGGCTCAGGCAAGTCCTGTTCTTCAGATGTTTGATAAGGAATCAAATCTTTAGTGTGGTAAGTGGCCAAAGGTGTTTTGGAGTTAATTTCTGCAACTCGGAAAGATGTCTCGGATACTTTGCTTAGTATCTGGTATGGACCGTCTCTTTTCGGTGCTAGTTTCTTTGAGACTCCGTCGGCTGCTTTGCTG
>CAKNYM010052593.1:401515-420021 GCA_932195095.1 Andricus curvator
ATAGGGGCCTCCCTTGATAAGAGGAGCTTTAGGTATTCCGCGTTACAAAAGTCAATTAAAAGATGAATTATCTACAGAAAAGTTAAATTTTCAACCAAATAGTTTAATTTTCTACCAAATTTTTGAATTTTCGAACCAACCAAGATTAATTTTCTACAGAACAGTAGAATTTTTAACATCAAAGTTCATTTAAAAGCAAATAGTTTATTTTTTAACTTTAATTATGAATCCTGAACAAAAAAAAATTTCTTCACAAAGTAGTTCAAGTTAAATCAAATAATCTATTTTTCAACCCAAAAAGATTAATTCTCAATGAAGCCTGTAGTTGATATTTCAACCAAGGAGGTTAAGTGTCTACCAAGAAAGACGAATTTTTAACAAAATACATGTATTTTCAACCAAGAAGTTGATATTTCAACTGAAAAGATAAGTTTTCAACCAAATAGTTAAATTTTTAACAGAATAAGATAAATTTGTAGCCAATAATGGAATAGTTTAATTGTCAGCTTAAAACATTTATTTTTAACTGAACATGAAACGCATTTGCATCAAAATATTTAAATTTTCAACCAAAGAGGTGAACCTTCAACTAAGAAAATGAATTTTTAACAAAGTGGTTAAATTTTTGATAAAAAATATGACTTTTTTAACAATATAGTTGCAGTTTTAAAAATTAAATTAAATTTTGAACAAAGTAATAGAATTTTCAAGCCAATTGGATTTTCTTATTGGGTTCAAATTCTAAATATTATTTTGGTTCGTCACGTCATTTCTACATATACCTCTACCCTTGTTACCAACCTTAGTTTTTAGGCCCCCCCCCCCCCCTAAACTGGAAACGTAGGCATTTTGGCGGCAGGTAAATAAAATCCAAAAATTGCTAACGTATTTTATGGACGGCCCCTTATATGTATAAGCAAATTTGGTATTAAGAGATCACTCCAGTTGGAATAGTAATGACAACGGCTATTTTTAAAGATTTAAAATGGAGCCAATCCGAATAAGAGAAAAGTTGGAGGCCAAGTAGTCGCGATCGGCGATCAGCGATTTCGTAATTGTGATCGAGTCGACGATCGATGCCAGGACGGCGTTTAATTGGCAATTATTTGTTGGTGCGGTGAGCCCGACACCATAAAGTATTGTAAATCGCCAACGAATAAATTCTACATTCACCGAACGCTTGCCTCAAAGACCCATCGAAGAAGTTTCAATTTAAAATGAGGATGTGCCCGACTTTTGTCTGATTCCTTTATTTTTTACTGTTTTCAATATTATACACATTAGGGTGTCTCAAAAGATCCTTTTTTAATTTTCTAAAACTTTGACCGGGAAATTTCTTTCTTTTGGCATGGAAGTAGATCCCACAATTTTGCCAGATTGAAATATATATATATATAAATTCGAGAATTTAAGATTTATCAATTTTCATTTTTATAATTTTAACTATCTCTTCTTGTGAAATACAGGAAATTCTTCACAAGAGTAACCTATCCCTTAAATTTTTTTAGATATGAAACAACAATTTTAAAATGCCTATTAACGCCCTTACAGTTGCGATTTTATGATAAAGTTGAGATTAAGAAGTCAAATTCAACCCTATTTTTTTTTTAAATACTGAACACTTGAAGAGCGTAAATCCTAATAGTGTTAAGTGCCATTTTCTGAATTTGTCAGGGCGACGGAAAAACATAATAATTTCCACGTACGTTCATGAAAACTTATAAAATTCAATTTTTATGTTCTTCTTTACCGAGTTGATTATATTATGAAGTTGAAGGTAGTGGACTTAAAAATCGACAAAACTTCAAAAATTGACGTACAAAAATTTTTTGGTCGATACGCGACTTCCCAACTACGTTAGTTTTGGCCTAAGTCTAGAAAATAATTTCATGTAAAAAAACGTATTCTGAAAAAAGTGGCACTTAACACCATTCGGATTTCCGCCCTTCACTTGTTTTCCTATTAAAAAATAATGTTTTCAAAAAATTAAATAATTGATCAATTCTTGTAAAAGGAAAATCTTTGGCATAAAAAAGAAGAATTTTAAGAATTTTGAAAGGTTTAAAGAGAATAAAAAATTGTTTTCAAGATTCCTGGAAAAATTATAACATTTTTTTTTATTTCGAAAAATTAATTTTAAGAGATTATTTACAAAAACTTTAAAACATTTAAAAGATCTCATAAATTGTCAAAAAACGCTCTTTAAGATTTTAAGGTAATTATTTTACTTTTGCAACATTTTTAAAAAATGTTAAGAAAAACTGAAATCATTTTAAAAGAAATGTAAAAATTTCGAATAAATTTCAAAAATAATCTGAACTTTGAAAATATTTCAAAGAATCAATATGTAAGTTTGTGAAGATTTTGAAATAAATTAATTTAGCTTTTTAAGGATTTTGAAAGGTTTCAAGATAATAACAAATTTTTCTTAAGATTTATGGGCTTTTTGAAAACTCTATGAACGATTTGGTTCAGTTTAAATGATATTTAGGAATGTAAGAAGTTTTGAAGAGATTAAAAATATTTTAAAACTTTGAAAGAATTCCGAAAATTTTTTAAATACGGTATGATAAAAACAAATTTCTTAAAAAAATTTTAGATACTTTTTCGACGTATCTGAAATCTTTAAAAATCTTTTTGAATTTCCTCAAAAATTCGAAATTTTCATTTTGTTTTAAAAATTATTTTCCTCCTAAAATCATAATTTGGTTGAATTTTATTTTCTTGACTGAAAACTCTCTTTTGGTTGGAACTTTAACTATTTTGTTGGCATTTTGTCTTTTTTAGTTGAATTCAATTGTTTTTGATTAAATTTTCATTTAAAAATTCAGATGAAATTTTGATTTGACATACAGACTGTACTGTTGCTGAAATCTTGAAAAATCTTCTTGAATCTTCACAAGAATCTTAGAAACATTATATTTATATAAACTTTAAAACAAACCAATAAACTTGAAATATGAATAGTTATTTGGAATTTTTATTTTGTATTACAAATTATTTTCCCCTAAAATTGTAAAACTATAAGCGCGCGAAGCGCGCGTTTGATGTTGTTAGTAAATATAAAATTAACATACCACAGATTTTCTTTACTAAGAGTTGATAGACTTTTTAATTTTTTGACAAAACTATCTTTTAAATGTAGGACAAGAATTGCTTAAATTTTTGTTGGAATAGCAAAAATTATTTTCAGTAAGATGAGTAATATTTCTTGCAAGTTCTATAATTAAAAACAAAATTTTAGTGATGAAGTTAACCTCTTAATCTCAACCTTATCATAAAATCGCAACTTTAAGGGTGTTCATACCCACCTTAAGAATGTTTTTTCAAGGACAAAAATGTAAGGGTCACATGGTACTCTGATAAAGAATGTCCTGCATTGCTCAAGATGAAATATTTAAAGTTGTAGAAATCAAAATTTAGAAACTTTAAAAAGAAGCGTGACTCCAAAATAATGGATTTGAGTTCTTGACCTTGACTACATTTGAGGGTTGTTATTCACTGTTTCCATTGAATGTTGCTAAGGCTTTTGCGGCCCGTTGCCTAGGACTGTCTATTTTTTATGGTTGCTAGGAGTTGGTACTAATAATTTTTAGTGTTTATATCGAGCTTCATATCGTAAATATTATTGAACTTTGGTAAGGATAGATATTGACCCTTTATAGGACAGGTATTGACCCTTTATAGGGGTTGTTATTGACAGTCACTATGGGTTTTTGTTCATTGTTACCAGGAGTTGTTATTGGCCTTTTATATTCGTTATTGTTGACTTTTGGTAATTTTGTGCCTGTTTATGGGGTTTGCTCTTATTGAGCATTGCCCCGAGGCGTTTTTGAACATTTTATCAGTTATTATTGATCGTTGATATTAATTATTCCTGAAAGCTTATAGGGGTTCTTGTTTCCCGTTTCTATAATTTTTTGCTCACCGTTGCCAAAATTTATTATTGACTCTTTCATTATTGTTGATCGTTGATTCCGTTTTTCATTTGTTGTTGTTCGGGATTGCGATACCGAGCATAATAATGGTGTTTTTGAACCTTGATTTATTTTCTTTTGTAAATTCTTTCGTAATTGTTCAGTGCGTTTTCACTCCATCCCAATAAATGTCAATTTAAAAAAACTTGAAATTTCTCTTTATAATGTGGAAATAATAGACATAGAAGTTGTTAATCACCCTTTATAGAAGTTCTTGTTGACTTTTCGTAAGCTCGTGCCTATTTTGGGGATTTCCTGTAATCAAGAATGGCTAACAGTTATTTTTGAACGTGTTATGGGTTGTTATTAACCATCAATATAACTTATAGATGTTTTTGTTGCTTCTGGTAAAATGTTTTTGTTGCTTCTGGTAAACTATTTTTGTTGACCCATTTGTCAGAAGTTGTTTTATACTCTTTCTAGAGGATGGGTTTTTCTTGATACCCTTTTTTATTTGCCGTTGTTAGAGATTGTTAGTGAACATTAATAATGGTATTTTTAAACGCTTATTTTTTTGTTGGGACGTCCTAATGTGTGATAAACTCTTCCGTAATAGTTCACAGCGTTTTACTTCAGCCCAATCAATTTTAATAAAAAGAAACTTGAAAATACTTTTAATAATGTGGAAATAATAGACAGAGGAGTTGTTATAATGATCATTTGTAGGAGTTGTTGTTAACTTTTGGTAAGTTTGTGCCTGTTTATGGTTTTTTTATCAAGGATTGCTAATTTTTATTGTTGAAAGTGTTATGATTTGTTATTGACCGTTGATATGAGTTATTGAACACTTTCTAGAGGATGAATTATTGTTGATCGTTGATACCGTTTTCCATTTGCTGTTGTTAAGACTTGTTATTGAGCATTATTGATGGAGCTTTTGTACGTTGCTTCATTTCTGTTTCAGACGTCCTTATGTCTGATAAATTCTTCCATAACAGTTTGAAGCGTTTTTCACTCCATACCAATAAATTTAAATAAAAAAAACTTGAAGATTCTCTTCAAAATGTGCAAATAATAGACATAGCCATACTTAGAGCGGTAAAATCTACTTTATGATAGAGTTGGGTATTCATTGCACTATGGACTTGTAAGAAACCAATCCAATAAAAATTAAGCCAAGTCTCTCTGCATTCTGCGCGTACAATAAAAGAAAACTTTATCGGATTCCCTGCAGATCCATTAGGGCGGTTTCTATGTTCGGTCATCCAAGAAGCAGAAAGGCTTGATTCGGTTCGATAGATCGATCGAGAATCTGATACGGGTGCGATAGGTAGATAAGGTGACTGACCCAGTGGTTCGACCATAACAGGAAGATAAATGTGAAACCTTTTTTTGGCCAGAACAGTAGAAGAATTCCATGAAGTTACATACCATTTCCAATTTACATAACTTGAATACTTTCTGCTATATATAGAATATATATTTAGTAATTTTATGTTTGCCATGTTCGAAGATAGGGGCCATTCAAAAACTACGTCACACTATTTTGAAAACATTTTTCACCCTTTCCCTTCTTCGACAGAGATAATCACGCAAAACTTGTACCCCCCAGGGTAACGTCAACATTTGAGGTCAAAATTTTTTCTTTGATTTCATTTGATAAACGCCTCAAATAAAACACAAAACATACAAAAATAATATTTTAACAGAATTCACAGCCCAAAAAATAAATTTTTTTGAATAGTATGAATGTATAGGTACCATATTGAATTCAATATGAAACGCTTAAAATTCGAAGTAGGAATAACAAAATAATTGAATTTCCAACCAAACAAGGTTAGACCAAACAGTTGCATTTACAATAAAATAGTTAAACTTTTCAGAAAAGAAAAAAATTCTCAGCAACAAAGTAGTATTTTTAAGCCAAAAAGACGAATTTTCTAAAGAAAAGTTGACTTTTTATCTCAAAAATATGAATTTGTAACCAAAAAGTTCACGTTCAACCAAGTATGTCATTTTTAACTGAGAACGGTCAATTTTTAACTAAAAATGGAATAGTTGAGTTTGCAGTGCAAACATTAGATTTTCAACAAAAAATCTTCAAAATCTTCAAATAATAACACGAATTTTTAACCAAGTATTTCAACTTTTAATCGAGTAGTTCAATTTTCAATTAAGACAACTAATTTTCTATCAAAAAAGATAAATTTACAACAAAGCACATACATTTTAAACCAAATAGTTGAATTTTCATCTAAAAGTGATGAATTTTCCACCAAAAATGGAATAGTTAAATTTTACGTTGAAAAAAGGTAATTTTCGAACATTAAAAAACTAATTTTTAACGGAATAGTTGGAACTGCAACCAACAAAATGAATTTTTAACGAAGCAGTTCTACTTTAAACAAGTAGTTGAATTTTCAATGAAGAAAATTGATTTTCTACCAAAAAAGACGAATAAAATTCACAACAAAATACATACATTTTTAAACAAACAGTTGAATTTTCATCTAAAAACGATACATTTTCAACCAAAAATGGAATTGTTGAATAGTTAAACCTTAAACCAATAACATTTATTTATTTTTAATTAAAAAAAAAAACAATTTTTCTAAAAAATAGTTAATACATCAACCAAATAGTTGAATTTGTAACCAAAAGAGTTCAATTCTGAACAAAAAATATAATAGTGTATACTTTTCAATTAAACAAAATTAACTTTTGGCAACGGCCATGCCACGCTGGAAACACCAGTTCCCGTTAGATCACTGAAGTTAAGCAGTGTTGGGCGCGGTTAGTACTTGGATGGGTGACCGTCTGATACTACTGCGTTGCTGTTGGCGGTCGTGGGTGTGGTGAGCCCACACTTGTAGTTATTTACTACAAGAAACTATCCACCTAGAAACACTACCCGAATCGGGTACTGTCACGCTTACCCCTAGAGGCTCGCCGAAAGGGAAATAGCTTAATGGTATAAAAAAAAATTTCAACGATAAATAGTTGAATTTTCTTATTGGGTTATATTAATTCGGTTTGCATTTAAGGTAGTTGTGCCAGAAATTAGATCCCTGAAAAAATATTTTTCCTATGATTTTAAGAATCAAAACAATATCATTGATGATATGTAAAATATAAAACATTATTTTCATTTAAAATAATATTTAAACAGTTCTGTTGGGTGCACTTCCGAAAAGCGCATAACTCCGATTATATAAAATTCTGTTGGTGTTACCCATGGAATGGCAATAAAAGTCATGGTTTTTCGAATGCATCTCGGTAAATACGAAAAAAAATCGGAAAAGTTTTCAGGCAAAAGTTGTAGATCCAATCAAAATATACATTTTTTTATTCTACACACTTTTCCTCCCAGAATGATAGTTTCCGAGAAAATCTCTATTGAAACTTAATAAGTGCAACAGGCTTGAGTCCAGTAAGTATTCGGATCTTCTGTGACTGGTCACACAAATAAAATTGTTCAAACCCTTAATTCTTACCAACGTCTCGTAGGGGGCGAAAAGGCAACTCTGGGACTGGTCACAGAAATAATGTTATTCAAACCCCTACGAATTCAAAAAACCATGACTTTTATGGGTTTCTCAAGGTTTTGACCCTGAAAATCAAATTTGCGGGTATTTTCTCTATCATCTTCGAAATCAGCGCATCAAAATACATGAATGTACAGAGTTTAAAATTATCCGGACGTATGCGCTTTTCGGAAGTTTACACATTTTTTTGCAATTGAATAGTTTCTCACTACCGCTTCTTACGAATTTTTGAAAAATGATTGCATTTCAATGAATATTGGGTTTATCATTCGAGAGAAAACATTCTCTACAACTCTACTGTTTCCAATTTTGTAAGCAACATGTTCTGTGGCTGAAATCGTTGAAACAATTTTTTTTTAAAGAAAAAGTTTTTAAACAAATAGTTATATTTGAAGATTATTCACTCATTCTACAAATTCAAAATAGTAGAGTTGTAGGGAATGCTTTCTACGAAAGAATAAGCCATTATTTAATAAAATTCAACCACATTTCAAGAATGTGTAAGAAGCAACAACCAGAAAAAATTCCGTTACAAAAACTATGGTTAAAATAATTATTTTGCGTAAGTTTCAAACGCTGTTTCGTAAAAAGTAATGTTTTTCGTTTCATAAGAAATGACTGATAATATTATTAAATTTCTTTAAATCATAGAAAACTTTATTTTCTAGAAACCTGATTTTTTGTACACCAACTACCTTAAGCAACAAAACGAGAAACGGGAAATTTTTTCGAAAACAGGGGATAAAAGAGGAATTCTTTAAAAATGTGGAAAAGAGGTGAATAGGAAAAAGAGTTTGAAAGAGTTTCCTAGTAAGACGTAATTTTTGAACGGCCCCATAGATATCTTTTTTAATTCAATTAATGAATTCTTCCTCACATGATTCCTTTAATTATCTGCGAAAAGTGGATTCATGGTAAGAGCGAAAGGTTTTTCTAGAGTCTAGACCATTTAATTACCACTCTAATGACTCTTTCGGCTGGAGCATTGACATTTTACACAGGTTAATACTAAACAGTTCTTCTGTTTTCTAAACTGAGCTCACCAGCAGCACCTGTAATTCTTTTCAGAGAAGAGAGGAACTAGAAAATGCAATCTCGACCAAGATGTAACTAACACTTTGCCTCTCAATTACAAACGCTAGTGTTTCATGGAAGAACATTTCAAGTTTACCGTTCCAGATCCTGAATTGATGCAATGTTCACCAGAGAGACATTGGACCTTGACAATTTCCATGAAGCAGGAATATTTAGTCATGGAAAATATTCCTGATATTAGAGTCATACTTTTCAAATATATGAGAGTTTCATACCAATTCTTAAATTTTGATGATTTCGAATATCAGAAGTCAAGTTTTCAATTTTAAATCTTCCAATTTGGAGAAATATTGAGAACAAAGCATCAAAATTGCAGAATTTTCAATTATGAAATGTAAATTTTGCATAGATTTTGATTTAAAAGATTTACAATTCAAAATTCGAATATTCGAGATGTATAAATGAAAATTCTTAAATTTTGATGATTTTTGAGATCAAAATCAAGTTTACAACTCTCAATCTTCCAAATTGAAGAAAGTTCTAATATAAATCATCCAAATTACAGAAAATTTTAATTTTAAATTGTCAAAATTAAAAAACCTTCAATTCTGAAGATCTGAAATTTCAATTTCTGTAATTTTGAAGAGTTACAATTCAAATGTCTTAAATTTTTAAAATATAGATTAACTAATTATTTAATTTTTAAGATATCTCTGAACATAAATTAGATATCCTGAAATATCTCGATGCTGTATGAATAACTCAGGACATCTTTTTTTGAATAGTCGAGGGAATAGTTCAATTTTGAAGATTTACAATTGAAAGTTGTGTAATTTTCACGATTTACAAGTTAAAACTCTTTATTTTTGAAGATTTAAAATTGAAAAATCTTCAATGTTACGTGAGGGTTCAAAGTTACAGAAATGTTCAATTGTAATACATAAAGCTTGCATAATTTTTAATTGCAAATTTTAATTGTTGAACTTCAATTTGAACGACTTACAATTCAAAGTTCTACAATTTTGAGGAGTTACAATTTAAATTTGTTCAATTTTAATGATTTACCATTCAAAGTTCTACAATTTTGAAGAGTAACAATTGTATCTTCGTGAGTTTTGAAAAAATAGAATTGCAAATTATTTAATTTTGAAGATTTATATTTTAAAGGTATGTAATTTTAAGTGTATTTTTTTGGAATAGTTCAATTTTAAAGATTTACAATATACACTTAAAAATTCTTCAATTTTGAAGATTAACAATTGAAAACTCTTTAATTTTGAAGATTCATAAATCAAAACTCTTAAATTTTGATGATTTAGAAAATCTCAAGTCAAGTTTTCGAATATAAATCTTCCAGATTGAACCATTTTCGAATGTAAAGCTTCAACATTACGAATTACAAAATTACATTCAAAAGTGAAAAATCTTCAATTTGAAGGATTTACAGTTCAAGGGTCTACCAGTTTTGAGAGTTACTATTTGAAGCTGTTCGATTTTAAAAATGCACCAATCAAAATTCTACAATTTTGAATAGTTGCAATTGAAAGTTTTTGAATTTTGAAGATACTGAATTGCAAATTATTAAATTTTCAAGATTTTTATTCTGAGTTATGTCATTTTGAACGTTCTTTTTTGGTATAGTACAGTTTTAAAGATTTACAATTGAAAATTCTTCAAGTTCAACGATTTGCGTTTAAAAATTCTTCAATTTTAAAGATTAACAATTGAAAACTTTTTAATTTTAAACATTCATAAATCAAAACTCTTACATTTTGATGATTTAGAAAATCTAAAGTCTAGTTTTCGAATACCATATAAATCTTCCAAATTGAAGTATTTTCGAATGTAAAGATTCAACTTTACAAATTACAAAATTACATTCAAAATTAAAAAATCTTCAATTTGAATGATTGACAGTTCAAGGTTCTACCGTTTTTGAGATTTACTATTTAAAACTGTTTGATTTTAAAACTGCACTATTTAAAATTCTACAATTTTGAAGAATTACAATTGAAAGTTCTTCAATTTTGAAGATACTGAATTGCAAATTATTAAATTTTCAAGATTTGTATTCTAAGTTATGTCATTTTGAATGTTCTTTTTTGGTATAGTACAATTTTAAAGATTTACAATCGAAAATTCTTCAATTTCAACGATTTGCATTTAAAAGTTCTTCAATTTTAAAGATTAACAATTGAAAACTTTTGAATTTTAAACATTCATAAATCAAAACTGTTAAATTTTGATGATCTAGAAAATCTAAAGTCTAGTTTTCGAATACCATATAAATCTTCCAAATTGAAGTATTTTCGAATGTAAAGATTCAACTATAAAAATTACAAAATTACATTCAAAATTAAAAAATCTTCAATTTGAATGATTGACAGTTCAAGGTTCTACCATTTTTGAGAGTTACTATTTAAAACTGTTTGATTTTAAAACTGCTCTATTCAAAATTCTACAATTTTGAAGAGTTACAATTGAAAGTTTTTCAATTTTGAAGATACTGAATTGCAAATTATTAAATTTTCAAGATTTATATTGTGAGTTATGTCATTTTGAACGTTATTTTTTTTGTCTAGTTCAATTTTACAGATTTACAATTGGGTGGGTGTGGGTGTGGTGAGCCCACACTTGTAGTTATTTACTACAAGAAACTATCCACCTAGAAACACTTCCCGAATCGGGTAGTGCCACGCCTACCCTGAAAGGGAAATGGCTTAATGGTATACAATTGAAAATGGTTTAATTTTAAATATTTGCATTTAAAGACTCCTCAATATTCAATGTGTACAATAGAAACTGATGCAATTTTGAATGCTTTTGGTGAATAGTTTAATTTGAAGATTTTAAATTAAAATTTATTCAATTTAATAGATTTTCGATTGCAAATTCTTCAATTGCACACAGTTACTTCAATCATTGACTGAAAATGCAACTAGTTACTATTTTTACGAAGTAGCTGTAACTGTAATTAGTTCCTTTTTTTAAGAAACGTCCCCAACACTGCATCTAATTTAAAATAATTCTAAAGTGAGATAGAAATTATTGTTACCTCGATCTAACGTGATGAAAATCTGACATTTCAATTCAAACTAAAGAATTCCCATTGAATCGCAACAAATTAAAATGGAAACAAAATTTTACAAGATCTCAAACTAAGATAACTGTCAAACTGGGTGATAAAAAAACCGTGCAAAACAAAAGAACCAGTAACTATATTCTTAATGAAATGTGTGATATTGATATATTTACTATCTAACAAACTCCATCTTGGATACGTTGTATGATTTCTAATAAAATAATGCCAAGTGAGGTTTTAATAATGTAGTGACTAAAATAAAATATAGGGGGCACTACGTAAGCCTGCGAGCGACCCCTGGGCCCTAGCAAGGGCAGTCTTGATCCGACGTCCCTCTGACATGTATCCAATCGTCAATAAACATCTTTTACTTGTCCGCCCGAATATCCCTACTAAAAGAAAGTCAGGAATCGTCAGAAAAAAATTCAGGACTTCTGACCATTTCTGACCACTTTTGTTACGTTTCTCGACAGAAATCGTCAGGAAAAGTCAGAATTCATGTGAAATGTTCAGAAATCGTCAGAGCTTGGGTTATCACAGCCACACACAAAAAAAAGTGTCGTGATCCGGGGACGCGACATATGTTTTCCTATGGATTTTGACGCGCTGAATCCGAATCCGAAGTCAGAATTTGCCCTACACGCCAGCGTTTCACCCTAACCTTGAAAAACTTAAAAAAATTAGTATTTTCTGTTCTAGGGATGAGGCATATCAATTCTTATGTTTTTTAATACACTGCATGCGAATTAGCTGTCAGAATTGATCCCACACGTTTTCCTTTAACACTAACCTAAAAAGAAACTCAATTAAATGATATAAAATTGTGATATAATGCCTTGAAGGCTGATTTTTTTGTTTGAAGGCCTATATCAGCGGAGTCTCATTCTTACAATTGACGTGACCTAACTTCAACTCACCTAACCTAACCTAACCTAAACTCATCTAACGCATCCTAACCTGGCCTTATAACCCTTATCTTCCATCGCAGATTCTACTATTCCATCAGAAAGGTATATTTTAACACATAAATCATTGTTAGCAATGTCTGAAAATTCAAATTACCATTCAAAATTTAGTTTTGCGGTCATCATTTTTGAAGCTTACTTGGTAACTTGGTAATTGCTTATCGTGTTAAAATTTACCTTTTTGACGGAATAGTAGAATCTGCAATGGAAGATAAGGGTTATATAAGGCCACGTTAGGTTAGGTGAGTTGAAGTTAGGTCACGTCAATTGTAAGAATGAGACTCCGCTGATATAGGCTTTCAAAAAAAAAAAAAATTAGCCTTTAAGGGAGTATGTCACAATTTTATATCATTTTATTGAGTTTTTTTGAGGTTAGTGTTAAAGGACAACGGGTGGGATCAATTCTGACAGCTAATGAGCATTCAGTACATCGAAAACCATAAGAATTGATATGCCTCATCGCACATAGAAATTAATATGAACAAGCTTCTGACGAAGAAGATGTTTGACCACCGTCCGAAAAGACTTGAACGTCATCGCGCTTTTGAAGACAGGAAGTCACCCGTCCAAGTACTAACCGCGCCGAACGCTGCTTAACTTTAGTGATCTGACGAGAACTGGTTTTTTCAGTGTGGTATGGCTTCATAAAAATTGATTGTATGCGAGATGAAGTTATCGAAAGAGCCACAGAGTTAGACTCACGATACGCGGGTGTAGGCGGTATAACCAGTCTAATCTCTCGGTATTAGGTAAAATACACGTTGTCATTATACTCGATGGTGAAACTTGCAGTGACGTAAAGCTTTTGGCTGTGTCGAATGACACAATGCAGTCATCTCTGGTTTTATAGGACTCGATGTTATAAATAAATTTGGATTAGGACTTGCAAAAGTAGAAAAGAAAAAAGGGTCTGATAAATTTCAAAGTAGAGTTAAAGAGCTTCATAATATTGAAATTAATTTTGTAGATGAGAAACACACTGTTTGTAATTTCTATAGCGATTTTACTATAAATTTAATGGAAGCAATATGCATATACGTGTAGTAAATTTAGTATACCATCATCTTGTAAAATTAATATACATGTATAGTAAAACAAAGTGCGTGAAAGTTCTTTGATGCACACAAATCTTGTCAAATATTTAAAACTAAAGTAATAACTTACAATTCATCAACTAAATTCATATTTATAATCAAAGTGGAACGTAAGGGTGGGATTTCCTTCCAAATTCACTGTGAATGTCAGAATTTTAACGAAAAAACCGCTGCTTTTAGGTAAGGTGTCTTATTTATTCGCTTAATTGAACTTTTCCACCTGATACCCAGTATACTTTATGTTCAACTAAAAAAAAAGTATTATGCTTTATTATTTAGAATTGGAAATTACTGCCAAAATTATTTTTAATTTGTGTAAAGTGAAATTACCTGACAATGATATGACATGTATTGTGATATCGTGATGATATGATAATGTATTTCAAATTTAGCATGTTCGTACAAAAAATTATTATCTCATGAAACCACTAAGATTTCACAATGAAAAAAAATCCTAGAGATCACTTTTGTAATCTATCAAATTAATCAATTCATTTTCCTAGCTCCTGACAAGAGTTAAAGTTGAATCTGATTGTTCCATACCCACAAGGCCAAATTACTTCAACTAAGGCCGGTACCTCTGGATCTTTTGTATGTACATTGTACATTTATCGAGGTTCTGGTGGTTCAAGTCCCACCTTAAGATGTAGGTCCCCCCATCTTGCATTTGGCTGCAACCCAATCCGCGGATGATGAGGTAAAAGACCAGACTTTACCCAATATTTCAAATTAGGCATACTGCTCTTATCAGATTACTTGATTGCATTACCAAAATGCGTGCATGACTGATGATATATACCAGGATAGCACCGTGCAGACTATTTAAAAATCCAACTCTAACCAAAATGCTTCTCTTGAGCCTGAGAGCAAAAAAAAGCGTCCAGAGGCGACTAATGTTACCTTCAACGTTTTCGGCTGTTGTGTAAGGACAACAGCGGTAAAAGACGAACTCAAAACTACAACATGCTCCTAATTTTGTGCGTCATCGCCAAGTGATTTCAAACATCGTGCTAAAAATTAATTCATAACATCAGGCACTTGACTTAGTCCCTGGCTGATGACAAAAAAAATCGTGATAAAAACCAGAGAAAAAGATTAAAGAATAATAATAATATCAAACTATAGTATGCAAGGGGGCAATCAGTTCTATTTTTGTCCAAATATCATAACAGATTTTAAACCTTGTTCTGTAATGAACCATTATGTGCTAATGTGTTGTCGTCAGTAAAAAACTTGATGTCGAAGAGCAAGGAACATTATCTTAAGATCGTTTCAAGATTGGCAGTGAAGAGCTAGAAGGCGCACGTTTTATATAGATTGACCAAGTGTGTTACCTTGTATGTTAGGTCGAACAGGTCGTGTCTAAGAATTCTTAGTCCTCGTTGGAACAAAATCAGCAAACTCGTGTCTCGACATTCTACACTCGAGGCTCAATAAATGTTATTGCTTTGACGCACACCTAACCTCTAATGGGTAAATTCATTAGATAGATTGACAGCAGTGTGTAAAAAAGAGGGTGAAAAATACTCTTTGCAATTTCAACTTTTCTCAGTCTCAAATCCTGAAAGCCATACCCACTTCAAGAATATAGAGTTTGAACAAAGATTTCAGCAAAGCAGATTGGTGGACGTGAAGTCGAACGCATACGTATATAATTATATTTTTCCATTTTTACGCAGACGCTTTCCACGTCAGAAATATCAATCCTGGCAGCCATCTCAACGATTTCAATTAAACTTGATTTTGTTCTAATATATTATGGGTAATGTTTTTTGGCCATAGGATTTTGAAAAATTTTGAAAATTCTTGGAGCTACGGCATTTTGAAATTTGAGATCGACTTTTTTTAAATTTGTAATATTTTCGAGACTTTTTTCAGATTTCAATGAAACTTATAGGCATTTTGTAAAACAAGATGCTGTTTTATATAAAATATGAAAGAAAACAAAATTTCAAAATTTTCACTAAAAAAACTCACAAAAAAAATTTGATTCAATTTTTGACGGATTTCACTATTTTTTATTTTTTTTCAGAATAATATTCCTTGCTATTTTATCATTAATTAAAAAAAAACTTGATGAGCACTCATCTACTTCACGAGTTATGAATATTTAAAGAGCGGCATTCCAGTCGAATGCTTGTGCCACGCAACAGCTAGGCTGGCAGCAGGCATTGGCATTGCACAATGCACCGTTGCAACGCTGCAGTCTCGGGCATTCCTGTTTACAAAAAAAAAAAAATTTCTTGCTCAGAATTCTGTCGTTTAGGAGCAGATTTTTGTATCTGAAATATTTTTGATTTTATATCAAGAGCAGCAGAATATATTTTGCAACGGATTTGATGGTTATTGATTGGTTTGAACGAAAATAAAATCCTCTTGTATCACGGCTTCCTTGTTGTACGATTGGGCCATCAGCGCTATGCCAAAAGTGAAATCCATTTTGTGTGCCACAAGTGATTATGAGAACTATGCGAAATTCCTTTGCGATCGTTTTTTGATAGCTCAGAAAATTGATGGTACGAGAGAATTTCATTCCTTCATACCAATCAATAACCACCAAATTCGTTTAAAATATATTCTGCTGCTCCTGATATAAAATCAAAAATATTTCAGATACAAAAATCTGCTCCTAAACGAAAGAATTCTGAGCGAGAGAAAAAAAATTTAGTAAACAGGAATGCCCGAGACTGCAACGTTGCAATGGTGCGTTGTGTAATGCCAATGCCTGCTGTCCGCCTAGCTGCTGCGTGGCACAAGCATTCGACTGGAATGCCTCTCTTTAAATATTCATAACTCGCGAACCGATGAGTTTCCATCAAGTTTTTTTTTAAATCAAATATAAAAGAACAAGGAATATTATTCTAAAAAAAAATTAGAAATAAAAAATAGCGAAACCCGTCAAAAATTGAAACAAAGAATTTTTGTTTGTTTTTTTTGTGAAAATTTTGAAATTCTTTTTCTTTCATATTTTATATAAAACAGCATTTTGTTTCAAAAAAGGCATATAAGTTTCATTATAAACCGAAAGAAAGGGTGGGCAATATTACAATTTTTAAAAAAGTCGACCTCAAATTTAAAAATGGCGTAGCTCCCAGAATTTTCAAAATTTTCAAAAATGCTTCAGCCAAAAAACATAACCCATAAAGTACTATAACAAAACCAAGTTTCATCAAAATCGATGAGATGGCTGCCAGGATTGATATTTCTGACGTGGAAAGTGTCCGCAAGAACTTGTAAATACCGTATGTTGGAGAAGGTGACATAGCGTTATTTACAAATTTCACAATATGATCTTTTTTCAATAAAGATAAAATTGTGACACAATAGCGCTCTTTATAGTAAAGTTTTTTATATTTCGTTCTTCCTATTTCTATAAATTTCTTTCAATCAATATAATATTATACAGATTTAAATATAAAGTTTTGAAATTATAAATTTTCAGAAATTTGCGATTTTTTAAATTATTTCTTTTCCCATTTGGAAAATGTAATAATCTGAATAGATTGATTCAGAATAAACCATAAATATTTTTGAAAACTTATTTTATTTAATTATTCAATTATTTTAGAAAGCACATCTACACTGCATCTCGCATTGCATCTTTTTTAGAATGAATTATTGCTGGAACTGGAATTGGTTTTACCCATAAATTGGGCTTCTTATGACTGATATGTCATTGCTCTTGTGTTAATGATTTTTGGAATCATTTTGTAAGGACTCAGTTTTTTGTTTATTTGTTTAACGTCAATTTGCACTTTTTCCTTTTTTTCCAGTTACTATTCAATTGATCAGTTTCTCCATATCCAGTCTATGCTGTCAAAAACATGTATATATGCATCAGTAAGATAATTTTTGTCATCAAATAAACATTGGCTTTTTAAAACGGAAAAGTACATTCATATGATAAGATAAGTGTTTAGTATAAAAAGCCAACTTTACACATCAAGAAGACATAATTCTAGCTTATCTTTGCCGAGAAGTCGAAATTAAACAAATTCTTCAACCATGAACTCTGCTATCTTCTGCTGCTTTCTGGCATTCTGTGCCTGTGAAGTAAGTTACCTTACAAGTTTGTAAAAAATGTCATATTTTTATAATTAATTTTATTATAAAAACAAATCTAAGTTAAGCATTATGTATTCCGTGTTGAACATACAAATAATACCTTGTTCGGTGGAACAAGCTGCAACCTAAAGTTGTTTGTAAATGGAATTTTTTGCCTGTACAAAGTAATTAAAAGAAGGTAATAGAAGTGAAATACGTGACAAATGAAATGAAAGATAAAAAAAGCGAATTATGTATAATTTTTAACTTTATTGAAGCAATCAGAAGAAAATATTGTGAAACATATTGCTAACAGGCCACATCGCCACCCCCAACAACACAACGTTTCTATACAAGTTATTGCGTCAAAATGAAGATAAAAAAGATAAATTGTGTAAATATGATTCAAATTTTGAAGCAATACCTGCAAATACATTGTGTTTGTGGAAATTACGTATTTTATTTACAAGTTTGGAAACTGCTTAAATCCAGGTGATTATTTGCCAATTAGTTACTTAGAAATTCAAACTTTTCAATATATGGATGGATAATTCAAAACATATTTGAAATATTTTTACAGTTTCACAACGTGCATTATAACAAAAAATAGATCAACCAAAAATACGCTCACAATGATTTATTTAAGAGCCAATTCTTTTTCTTCGGAAGGCATGTACCCCTTTTAATGTTTTTTCCATTTTGAATACAATTCTGAAAAGCTCACCCCACAGCCCTCTGTCTGGACCTTTTGCGACGGTTCCCCTCATTCACCTATAGAAAAAAATCTGCCCGCTTCGCGGGCACATTCTCATCGCGCGCTTCGC
>CAKNYM010052593.1:435021-514959 GCA_932195095.1 Andricus curvator
CCGATATACAGACGACGACGACGACGACGACGACAGACAGACAGACAGACAGACACCGACGTAAAAACCATTTTTTCTGACTCAGGGGGCCTCAAAACGTCGACATTTGATGGAATCCGCGAAAGTCATTTTTCACATAAAACCAATACTTTCTCATTATGATGAGAATGTAAAAAGATTGAGACCAAAAAGTGGTACACGAAAGTTGTAGCTTATGCAAAAATATAAAAATACACTTTTTTGACGGTAACATTTTGTTGTAAATGTTACAGAAGTTTAGAGAAATGAGATCAAATAATGACAAGTAAAATTCTACTAATTCAATAAGAGAAAAGCGTGACACTAAATATTAGTATAAAATTAGTGATTTTATTGATAGAAATATTTACAAATCCGATGATAGAAAAATACAAATTACCTTGTGAAAATATATATGAATTTATGTAGAGCTATAAAAAGTAAATAAAAGGTCATAGAAATGGAATATGTGACAAACGCACTTTTAATCAAAGAAAGCGATTGTATGTATCATTTGTAAATTTGTTGAAACGATCGGATGATAATATTATGAAACATAAAAATAGGCCACGTCGCCCCCCCCCCCACCAATTTATAAGTTATTGCGTCAAAATTGAAAAAATTTAAATTATATACCTTCTTGTAATCAGAAAGAAACTTTTGAAAGGTGAGTAGAGTAAGGGAAGAAAGATTATGTATGTAAATATAATGTTAATTTTTCTATTTTTAAGCTATAAACTGTAAATAAATGTTGTCTGTGGAAATGGCGTAGCCTATTTATAGAAATGGTTTTATAATATAACCGCTATTATTATTAATATATAATTATAATTTCAAACTGTTCAATATGGAGATGTATAATTCAAAATTTTATATCTCTTTGGTAAATTTTTAAGCTAATAACTAATCAAATCCAAAACTCGAGTTTTTCCAGAAATATTACTTTTTCACTTCAAAAAGCTATTCTACATAAGAAAGAAAAATTTAAGAGCTAAATATTTTTTATGAGAAACATTAAATGGTTTTAATCTCTTGCCATTTTGAATAAAGTTCTGAAAGCTCACCCTACAACCCTCAATCAGGACCTCTTGTGAAGGTTCCCTCATTCTACTACAGAAAAAATAGTTTTAGAATAAAAAGTGGTACACAAAAGTTAAGGATTCTGCAAAAATAGTAAAATACTCATTTTTGCAGGAAACATTTTGCTGCGAATGTTACAGTTGTCTAGAAAAATGAGAAAAACCACAAATAATTTTTTTTGTTTCCTACCGTAACGCTGTTTTAGCAGTTTTGTTGATTGGTCAATTTAATGGTGTATTTTAAATGGGAAACTTGGAAAGAAGAGAGTGGCATGTTGATGACTTCCAACTTTAACACACCTTTCAAGAACGATTCTTTAAAATTTTCCATAATATTGACCACTGCCCATCGACAAATCTGCAAAAATACGTTATGGAAGGTACCAAAGAACACAAAAATGATTAAATTGATTGTTCACAATATTTCTCGACATTCGCAACATCCTTAGCAAATTATTTCCAACAAATAAAGATGCATCTTTCCCATATTCACAACTTTTGTGAAGATCTTTCCAAATCCAACCATTTTCGACATATTCCAAACAAAAGAGAATTGAAAAAAATGCGAAAAGGCTTGAAAAATCTCTGACTTTCTGAATTGCAAAATTGGTCAGTGGTTCTTTAGTTTTCTGAAAAGTCGTCCCAGAAACAAAAATGAAAAATTTTTACATTTTTTTCAGCAGATGAAATAAAAAAATGTTTTGTTTTTTCGCGATTTTTATCAAGGAGCCTGCACCATTTACATTGCAAAAAGATCTCAGTAGATTTTGTTATAATTTATTTTATTCTATAATTCATCCAAATAGAAGAAATTTCTTAAAAAGATTTGGACTTGTATTAAGAGTAGTTTTTTTTGGTGCGGGGTCCCTTTTGGTGCACATGGCAATGAACATTAGTGTACGAACCAAACATCAACTTTTAGGCCATCCAAACTGAAATATCGAAAAAGTTAGTAAACTCTTCCTACAGGAAGAATAATATATGAATCACACATTATCGAAATTACATTAATTTTTTAAAATCGAAAACCGAGCTTGGTAACCCAATTTGACCTGATCCACGATCGGGTTCGGATTTTTTCACACCCTTATAAATATTGTTTCAGTTCTATTAAATCATTGCTTTATAACTTTGCAGATAGTCCATGCAGATGAGGTGGATGACACATTAAAATCATCTAAGTATTAAAGTACACTGTCGAATTACTTGAAACAAAAACGAAAAGTTCTTGACATGAGTTGGCAAAAATATATTTTTAAATTCTTTGCAATAATTTGAGAATGAAAGTATCTACTGCAATTATAATGTTAAAGAATATGCTCAGCTAAAATTGCTTTTCTTATTTTTACATTTTTGAAAAGATCAATATTTAAATTAGTTGTTTTTTCTTTCCTTGGTGGAAAATATATGATAAATTATTTTGAATGAAAAGATATGGGAGGAAAGTCAACAGGGTCTGTATAAGCACTATTTTTTGGACCAAACCGAATTTCGTTCTACTTTCATATTTGTAAATCATTTGGTCAAATTGTACGGAAAAAAAATCATATTGCAATTCAGTTTTCAATTCAATTTTGTTAGTTGTCTACAAAATTATTAAGTTTTTGGAAAAAACTTTCTTCAAATTTGTAGATATTAAAAAAGAAATATTTTCAGTTTTCTCAAGAATTCAATTGTAATGTCCATGCATTCTGTTGGGTCAATCAAATATTTTTTTGAATCATAAAAAATTTGTTTCATACAACCAAAGTTTATGTTATATAAAAGAAAACAGTTTTTTTGGTTTATAAAAAGTAGTTCCTAAATCGAATGTAAGCTGAGGTAGCTTTTTCCTTGTTTTCCTAAAACAATGTGGATCTGTATGGGGCCGTAGTTAAATTACATAACGGATTGAAGGCCCTCTCCAACACCCCCCCCCCCCCTTCCCTCTGTAACGAACTGTAACCAAATATTTCTACCCCCTCTTACTGTACGTAATTTATGGTTTCCAGAAATAATAAGATATTGGACTTGAAACTGACGGAAAATTGTTTCCCTTTAAAATAATGTTTTGCAGGATGGAAACTTCATTTTCAAAATTCCCGGAATTTAAAAAAGGACGTAGGATCTTTTAGAAACGGAATAAAACAATATTTCAGATACAAATTTTAAATTTTCAAATTTATTTATTTATTTTAAACCAAAAAAATGACTATTCTACCATAAAAGATGACTTTTAACGTAATACTTGAATTTCCAACAAAGTAATACAATTTTGAACAAAATAATTGCATTTTTATCCAAATTGATTTTTAAACCGAAAAAGACGAATTTTCAACAAATAAGGATTTTTCAATCATGAAAGAAAAAAAAAGTTCACCTAGATTGTTGAACCTTCAACCAAAGAGATGAATTTTCAACTAAAAATTTAATTTTTCACCAGAAAATATGAATTTTTATCAAAAAAAAAATAATAAATTTCAACGAAATAGTTAAATTTTCAACCAAAAAGATAAACCTTCATCCGAAAAAACAAATTTTCAAACAAATAGTTCCACCTTACCCACGCAGTTGAATTTCTAATTAAAAAAGATCAGTTTTCAACAAAATAGTTAAACTTTCAACCAAAGTGATACATTTTCAACTAAAAATATAAATCTTCAACAAAAACTTGATTGCTTAATAAAGTGGTCCAACCAAAATTTTCAAACAAAATAGTTGAATCCTCAAGCAAAGAAGATTAATTTTCAACCATTTGCATTTTTATCCAAGAAAGATGAAATTTCTATATCAAAATAGATGAATTTTTAAACTGAAATGACAAATTATCAAAAAAATCGTTGAATATCCATCCAAAAAAGATTTTAGTTGACTTTTCAACCCTAAAATATGAATTTCAAAGAAAAAGTAAGTTTTCTACGAAATAGTTGAGTTTTCAACCAAAAATGATGACTTTTTAACAAAGTTGTTGAATTTTCAACCAAAAAGTTGTATTCTTATTCAAGAAAGAAGCAATTTCTACTGAAATAGATAAATTTTTTAATTGAGAAGACGAAGAAAACTAGCTGTGAATTCGATCTCGTGTTTCCACTTTGTTTATATTTACTATTGTATATGGTGCTCATTTCACGAGCACTTTGCTTCCCGTTAGCAAATATATTTGCTTCCTCATAGAGAAAGCATTAGTGATTTTTTTGAATAATAGACAAAACAAATTCTTCATTTTGATTTTGGTTTTTTAGGCAACATATACGTAGTACCCTGGAGCATAACGCCTGGCATCAGATCTGGGTGTTCGATGATCTTCTGAAAACACCTTGCCAACGCAGGATGCACACTAGTCAGGTACTTGTACCAGAAATTGTGCACCATGTCCGGGCCTGAAGCTTTCCAGTTACTTGCTTTTTTCAAACCCGCTGAAACATCTAAAGCTGTGATGTTAGTCAGCTCCATTTCAGAGTTATTGCTTGCTCTTTCTTTCTCTAGTTGGAACCACGCAGTGTCCAAATCGCTTCTGTTGGTTTTCCCCAAACATCCGACCAGTAATTAGTCATGTCTTCCAATTGAGGGACTGCGGTGTCTTGCTGGTTATTTTGCTTTACACTCAGTTCACGATAGAACCTTCTATCATCTTCCTGAAAGGTTCGATTTTGTTGCCTTCTTGCACTACTTTTCTCGTGCCGACGCAGTCGAGCAGTAAGAACATCAAGTCTCTGTCATTGGGAGTCTATAATCTCATCCAATATTGCTGGTGTCAATCTCTCGATGTACCAAGGGTGGATGATTTTAGCAACATGGTGTATCAGCTTTTTGGTTCGATTTTCTTTCTTATATTGAGTCAGTCGACCCAATTTGCACCTTACTTTGCTGACATCCATATCCAACCTGATCTTCCATGGTGGATTTCGCTCCCTGCCTGGGGCAAAGACTGCATTTGCAGGCCTAGTTCTGCGGCCCAACGTTCTAACGGTTGCCACAGCTGCACACAGTATACAAGAGTTTGCACCTCTAACGCAGTTTGTGTTGCGTTCAAATGCATAAGTAAAATCTTGCTGTTCACGTATTCTATTAGTGCACGCAGATCATTTGTGATGTTCATCTTGGGCAGTGTATGCCTTTGTGTTGGTTCTACATGTCTGAACTCTAGTAAAGACCAAAATTCCTCTCAAGGTGCTGTAGTTTTTCTGGGACTTCGCTGTTCAGATCATCGTTATTAATGTCCGCATGTAGTTCTAGTGGATCCGGCGCTTGATCTTCATTATCCCTAGCACCTATGCCTTCAGCTTCAATCAAGTCTTCGTTGTCCACATCTTCCAAGGGAATTTCATCAATAGGAAGCTGCTGTTCCACTTCCATTTCGATGGCAGCTATTTCAACAGCCAAAAGCAATCTGTTTACAGATATTGAGCGTTTTTGATCTGCTAGATTCTGCTCATTTATTCTTGTGGCTAGTTCTGGGTACTTAAGTAAGAAGAGTTGATGATGTTCTCTCCTTACACTTTGCTCACTTTTCTTTGCCAAAAAATAAAAGCGCATCACATCTCTGCCCATATGGTATGTCCATTTTAATCGCCTTCTTGGTTGTTGAACCTCTACTTCTGGCTCTGTTTATATTAGGCCATCTACCTCTGGAGGATGTGGTGGTGCTGGATCATCACCAGCCTGAAGGAGAACATCAATTGCCGCTGCTTGTTCGTGTGACGCGGCTTCCTCTAACTGATGTTCATTGTCGTCGTTTTTCCACGCCAAATCAACCTGTTGTTTAATCTCCATTGTTCAATCTTCTGATATGTGTAGATTATTCCTGATGTCCTTCACTTTAGCGATAAGATATCTTAGTGCGACTTTCTCTATTTGAGGATAATTTGCAGCAAATTTCGTTCTAAAATTTTGTCCTTTTTTGCGTGAGGTTTCAAACTTCGCATTTTCATAATAGAGACGCATCAATTCCTCATTCATTGTGGTATCCCACTTGATGCTCTCCCACGGTATTATTATTATTCATATAATTTATTATTATTATTTTAATTTATTTAATCATTATTTATTTTAATTATATTTATGTAAAAAAATAATAATAAAAATAAATGTCTCAGTTTTAAGATGGTTACTACAGTATATATGGTATACTACAGCCCAATATTTCGAAGGCATTTTTGGTTAGAGTTGGATTTTTTTTTTATTCTTGAATAGTATGCACGGGGCTGTCCCGGTATATATTATCAGTCACGAACGCATTATTATAATGCAATCAAGTGATCTGATAAGAGCGTGTGCCTTGACATATTGGGCAAAGCCTGGTTTTTACCCCATCATTCACGGACTGGGTTGCAGTCAAGTGCATGATGGGGAGACCTACAGCTTAAGGTGGGATCCGAACCACCAGAACCTCGGTAAAGGTACATAGAAAAATGTCAAGAGGTACCGAGTCAGGGATCGAACCCTTAAGATGGTTACCTTTAAGATGGCTTAAGATGGTTACAGACCAATATGTCGAAGGCATTTTTGGTTGGAGTTATTTTTTTATATTTTTTGAACAGCATGCACGGGGCTGTCCCGGCATATATTATCAGTCACGGACGCATTATTGTAGTACAATCAAGTGATCTGATAAGAGCTTTGAGGATTATCTCGTTTCGGACTTTGTCCATCAGTGTTTTCCCGCATATTGTGCGCAGACGTTTCATGCCAATCGCGTTAATTTTACTCTTATCCTTTTTTCAGGTGTCATTCACTCTATTGCTGCCTTGCATAGTATCGAACCAGTCACTCAGTTTTACATTAACCCTTACACTCGCTTTACTACCTGTATATATTGTTTTTATTGCTTGTATCAGCCATCCATTGACTCCGTACTCTTTAAGGACTTCCCAAAGTTTACTTCTATTTACCTTGTCAAATGCTTTTTCTAGGTCAACAATAATAATTATTCATCAAGATGAAGTCGTAAATGCTGCGGCGTTTCTATACCGTGCCGTAGATAGGGGCGCAGAGGAGCTTGGCCTCCCATTTGATTCCAGCGACACTACACATGGCCTAGCATCACTAACACCTTTGGTGTTCAAAAGTCGTGTACAGGAAGCAGAACATACGCTTCTATTAAGAGAACATGCAGACAAGCCCCTTCATGGTAAATTCTACAGCATTATTTTTTTTCTAATCTTGTTCTCGGGTGAACCCGGTTTTTCATCATAGCCACGAACAGAGTCAAGTGACTGATGAGATGAGGATGTTATAAGTTAATTTAATACAATGTCTAAAATCTTCTGCGATGATGTTGCAGGTACAAAACTAGGAGCATAGTGTAGTTTCGAGTTCGTATTTTACCGCTGTTATCCAGAAACAGCGGCCGTGCGCGGTGGAGGTGACAATAGTCGCCTCTGGATGCTTCCTTGGAGCTACCATCTGCCACTCCACAGGTTTTTAGTCACTTGCTTCCTGATGGTCTGGAAAATTTCAAACAATGCGACAGGTGTTCAATAAAACAGCCTTCTGAGCTGCTGCCAGTACCCTACTGAAACCTAAAATGTTCAAGATGTTCAGTGAATCTTGCGTGCACATTGCCTGTAGCCGAAATTACAATAGGATGAATAGATTCATGTTTCACATTCCTCCATATTGTCTATACTTCATGCCTTAGCTCGCTATACTTATGGATCTTGGTTGTATAGGTTGCCTGCAAATTTCGGTTAAGTGGACAAGCAATGTCGATGATGTAGACTCTTCCACCTTTTTTTCTCGCATCACGATGTGGGGTTGATTGGCTCGGATGTAATGATCCGTCTGGATAGTAACATCCCAATATAAGATGTAATCTTCGTTCTCTAAAACGGGCATTGGAATGTGTCTATAGAAAGGAATCCATTCTTTTAGAGTCCTAGCTTTACGAAAAGTTGCTGATGTATAACGGCATGGAAGACTCACAATTATTATTATTATTATTTTTTAATCTTGTTCTCGGGTGAACCCGGTTTTTCATCATAGCCACGGACTACGTCAAGTGACTGATGAGATGAGGATGTTATAAGTTAATATAATACGATGTCTGAAATCATCTGCGGTGATGTTGTAGGTACAAAATTAGAGCATAGTGTAGTTTGGAGTTCGTATTTTACCGCTTTTATCCATTCACAGCGATCGCGAGCCTTGGAGGTGACAACAGTCGCGTGTGGATGCTTTATTAGAGCTACCATCTAAAGCTATTATTATCATTATACTATTAAGCCATTTCCCTTTCGGGGTAGGCGTGACTTGCTCGGTGAGGAAAGGAGTAATGTAAGGTAGGGGATATAGATTTTTTAGATTGATCTAGAATTCTCGTGTTATTTATTTAAATGACACGATCGTTCGGCAACACTGCTCCGACCCAGGTTGCTGATCAATCTCTCTAGCGATCACCCCAAGTGAAGAGCCTCAGAAAATTGTTATGTATGCTTCCCCACTTTGGCCCATTAGTATCCAAGGTCTTTGTTTCAGGCG
The DNA here is from genome assembly GCA_932195095.1 of Andricus curvator. Taxonomy (NCBI): domain Eukaryota; kingdom Metazoa; phylum Arthropoda; class Insecta; order Hymenoptera; family Cynipidae; genus Andricus; species Andricus curvator. The sequence continues at coordinate 443,577 of CAKNYM010052593.1, forward strand.
TCATTCATTCTACTGTCACTCTGTTTACAAGCTATTTGTCGCCACACTTTTCTCTCTTGGCATACTACTCTAGCTTCCTTCACGTCCATGCATTTTTGCATGCAAGCTCTCGTGTTTCTATGGCTTCTTATGTCTCTTCGGATTAATGTCTCATTCACAGATTCTAACCATTCTTTCGGCAGTCTACCTCGGGGCATTCTGCCATTTACTTTACCTTTATACACTTATTTGGGCAGTCGTTCATCTTTGATTCTTTCAAGATGTTCGAACCATCTTAACTGATTTCTTTCGCATGTGTCAACTATTGTCCCTCCTGTACCACATTCTTTGAGGATTATGTCGTTTCGGACTTTGTCCATCAGTGTTTTCCCGCATATTGTGCGCAGATGTTTCATGCGAATAGCGTTAATTTTACTCTTATCCTTTTCTTTACAGATCCATTTCTCGCTACCGTATAGCACAGAGTTACAAATATAGAATTATGTATTGCCATTTTAGGTCTTTTAAATATATATTTACTTCTGAGAATGGACCCTGCTCTACCGATAACCTTCTGACCCTCGTTTATGCGCCTATCTAACTTCCCATCTATCTTCCCGTAACTAGTGAATAGGCTACCTAGATATATGTACTTATCAACTTGTTCTCATCTCTCATCATTTAGGACAATCCGCACATTGTTTTCTCACCTTTTCCTTCAAACACTATGATTTTTGTTTTATTTACGTTAATTTTGAGGCCCATGTTCTTCATGCTTCTATCTAGTTTGTTCAACCTTCTTTGCAAGTCTTCGATTGATTCTGTTATAACAACCTTGTCATCTGCGAAAGCTAACCCACGTACCCTCACTGACTCGAGATCTACACCTTCATCGTCGAAGAGGGCCATTCTTAGACACTTGTCCATAAATATGCTAAATAGCCATGAGGACATAACGCATCCTTGTTTAACGCCTTGCATAATATCAAAGCAGTCACTCAGTTTCGCATTAACCCTTACACTCGCTTTGTTACCTGCATATATTGTTTGTATTGCTTGAAGGAGCCATCCATTGACTCCGTACACTTTGAGGACTTCCCAAAGTTTACTTCTATACACCTTGTCAAATGCTTTTTCTAGGTCAACAAACACACAAAAACTTTCTTTCCTACTTTCAAACTTTTTTCTGTGATCTGTCTTAAGCTAAATATTTGATCTGTACATGATCTACCTGGCATAAATCCACTTTGGACTTCCCATATCTTTTCTTCTGTAATTTTCATTACCCTACGAATAAGTATTTTTGAGTATATTTTACTTACGGTACTTAATAAGCTGATACCTCTGTAATTATTGCAGTTGCTTTTATCTCCCTTTCTTTTGTATATTGGTACGATAATCGCTTTTCTCCAATCGTCTGGGACTTCTCCCGTCTCGATCATTTTTAAACTGAGGAAGGTTTAATTAAATATGAATTAAAAATTTTTTTAAAATTTTGCCATTACAAAGCTTCTTCTATAAGGAAGCAATAAATAGTTGAATTTTCACCCAGAAAAGATTTCAAGTGACTTTTCAACACTAAAATATTAATTTTAAGGAAAAAGTAAATTTTCTACGAAGTAGTTGAATTGTCAACAAAAAAGTTGAATTTTCAACCAAAAAGGATCACTTTTGCTTCCTCATAGAGGAAGCTTTGTAATGGTAACATTTAAAATAAATTTTAATTCATTTAATTAAACGTTCCTCAATTTAGAAATGTCTAATACAATGTTCTAAGCAATTGTGCGGATGTGTGGATGTGTGTGGGTGTCACGCTTTATTGTGAACACGATAATTTGCAATCGGTTGCAGACAAATTTATGAAATTTGAAGGGGTTATTTTCACCACTAATATCTCGCAACTGACTGAAGAATTTCTAAAAATCTTAATTGTATTTTTTTAGCATTTTATAATGTTTTAAAAATCGGTTTTTTATAGTAAAACTTTTTTCATTAACATAATTCAAAGTTGGTGCAGGAGTATAAATGATTCCTTGGTTCAAGACGAATCGATTGAGCTATAATATAGATACATTTTATTAAAGAGTGGGGAAGTTATGGTAATTTATATATTTTAAAAATCGGTTTTTTATAATAAAAGTTTTTTTCACTAACATAATTCAAAGTTAATGCAAGAATATAAAAGATTCCTTGGTTGGGGACAAATCGATTGACCTATAGTATTAATACATTTTATCAAAGGGTAGGGAAGGAGAAGGGTACAACTGTGCACGGAGCAACTGTGCACAAGCCCATCTGTGCAAGTCGGTGGCCACTGGTACAACTGTGTAAGTTGTTGGCCACAGTCACAACTGTGAACAGGCCATCTGTGCACGTCTACATTTTGACGTGCACAGTTGGGAGTCTCCCAGCTGTGCACGTGAACCGTCATTAGGGTACCATCTGTGCATGTCTGAAATAATACGATCAGATTTAAAAATTGCAAGTCCACGTGCATAGATGGAAGACTCCCAACTGTGCACGAGTCCACGTCGAGGGCCGGTGGTACAACTGTACACGTTGTTGGCCACTGCCACAACTGTGCACGGGCACAGACCGGATACTCCCAACTGTGCACTTCGAGGGACAGTGGTACAACTGGGCACGTTTTTGGTCACTGGCACAACTGCGCACGTGCACAGGTGGGGCATTCCCAACTCTGCACGTATACAGATGGGAGACTCTAAACTGTGCACGTCTACATTAATGCTATCAGATTTTCAACTGTCAAGTTCACGTCCACAGATGGGACACTCCCAACTGGGCACGTCTCAATTAATACGCTCATTTTTTTCGCTTACAAGTCCACGTGCACAGATGGGAGACTCACAAACGTACGCGTGCACAGATGGAAGAGTCCCAACTGTCCACGTGCACACTTGGGAGACTATCAACTGTACACGTCTCAATTAATATGATAAGATGCTTCAATTACAAGTCCGCGTACACATATACGAGACTCACAACTGTGCGTGTATCAACTCTCAGGATCAGACTTTTCATTTAAAAGTCTACGTGCACGGATGGTGCTCTCCCAACTGTGCACGTTATGAGTAACACGATCAGATTTTCAACTCATAAGTCCACGTGTACAGATGGTACCCTCGAAACTGTGTACGTCGTAATTAATAAGATAATATGCTTAACTTAAAAGTCCGCGTGCACATATGGGAGACTCCCAACTGTGCGCGTATCAGTTAATATAATTGGACTCTTTATTTAGAAGTCCACGTACCCAGATGGTACCGTCCCAACTGGGCACGTCCCAATTATTACGATCAGATTTCCAACTTACAAACCCACGTATACATATTGTGCTATCCCAACTGTGCATGTCACAAGTATCAATTTTGCGAACTTGAATTATATAAAATAAATTTCGTCACGTTTATCATCAGAAAAAATTCCAAGTTTTTAAATTTTGTTTTCAGTCATACGAATAAAAATAGTTTTTGGTAACTACAGACTACACAGCCAAAAATTCGCCATCTAAGAAGTTGAATGGTTTAGAAAATAGTTAACTTTTCAATAAGAATAATTAAATTTTGAATACAATAGTTAATATCAACCAAATGGTCGAATTTTCAAACAAAAAAGATTCAACCAAAAACATTTGCATTTTCAGCCAAATAGTTAAATTCTTTATTAATCTGAAAAGATCAATTTTGAACAAAAAATATCATCTTCCAAATAGTGGAATATCAAAAAAGAAGGTAAATTCCAACCAAACACTTGAATTTACAATCAAATAGTCGCAATTGCAGTAAAAAGTGAGAAATTTTCAACAACATAATTTAATTTTCGAGCCAAAAAGATGAATTTTTCAGAAGACATTTGAATTTTGTACAAAAAAGTTTATTTTTAACAAAGAAAGATGAATTTTGAACAAAAAAAGTAAGTTAGTAAAAATGATGACTTTTCTAGCATAGAAGAGGAATTTTAAATCCAAAAGGGCAAATTTTTCATCCAAGAAGACGAATGTTCAACGAAACAGTTGAATTTTTGACAAAAAAAGAGTTTCTACGAAAACAATTGAATTTTTCAACCAAGAAACACATTTTTCACATGAAAGTTGAATTATATCCACCTAAAAATGTGAATTTTGAACAAAAAAGATCCTTCACAATCAAGAAGGATGTACTTTCAATCAAACAGTCAAATTTTCAACACGCAAAATTCAATTGCGACGAAAAAGGATGAATTTTCAATAAAAAATTATGACTTTTCTACCATAAAAGATGAATTCTCAATGCAAAAGGACAAAGGTTGTATCCAAACAGAAAAATTTTCAAACAAAAAAGATCACTCTCTACCAAAATAATTGAGTTTTTAACCAAATAGGTAAATTTTCACCATACAAAGACGAATTTTGAACCTAATGGTCTAATTTTTTTAATAAGAAAGATTAAAATTCAACCATAAACAGATGCATTTTCAACCAAATAGTTGAATTTTTAAACCAAAAAGACAATTTTGAACAAAGCAGTTAAATTTACACACAAAAAAGAAATAATTTTTAACCAAATGGTTGAATTTTTTAGCCAACAGGGACAAATTTTCTAGAAGATAGTTAAATTTTCAACCAAGTAAGATTACTTTTCCACCATAAAAGATGAATTTTCTTTTCAAGCAGACGAATTTTCCACCAAAAAAGTTGAATTTTCTTATTGCGTTCTATTAATTTAGTTCGCAGTTCAGCAAGAAGAGAGAAAAAAGGGGAAGTTTCCTAAAAAAGGGAAAAAAATGAATTCTTTTAAAAAGGAGGAAAGAGGGAAATAGGTAAAAGGGCGTGAAGTCTGTAACTAAAATTTGATATGTAATATTTCCTTCTCGATGAATAGTCTCACAGTTATTTTTTTCTATCAAAAGAAATTAAAGTTGAAATTGAGACGTTAAAATTATAGCTAACAATTATTTTATAAACTGTATGCTTTTTGTTGCAAAATTAAACTAAATTTTCCGGTCCACGCAAAAAAGTCCCACTAAAATTACGATATATCGTGATCTAGAGGAGCCACCATAAATTTTTTTTCATAAGTGAAAGGTGAAATATATTCTAGGGCCTAGGGAGCGCGACTGTTGGCTCTCGCGCTCCATAATATATTTATCTCACGCTTCGCGCTCGGTCTTTGTATTTCCCCACATTTTTACACAGACCATTTAAAATTAAAGGTCAAAGCATCGACAACTGTAATTTGGTGATTGTGAATTCTCTTTTGTTAAAGCTCCTTCGGCTTTAACGAACACATTCTGACCACATATCTCGTGCTTCGCACTCGATTTTGTCTAAAATGTGAACTTTTCTACATTATACGCAACACTATTATATCAAATATATATTACATTCATTTATGTACCTCAGCCTGGGATTGCTCATTCAGATATTGCAAAATAAGGTACAACTTTGATTTATTATGATTACTTTAATATTTGTTTTTTATTTTGCACAATATTTTATTCTCAGATACCCTGAAAAATGTATCATTTCAATGAATTTATATTATAACAATGCATAATATCCATTGTTATCAAAACATACATATTTTCATTGTCTTGTTTTCATAATTTAAAAAAACAGTCAAGAGCAATTTTGTAGAACTTTCAGAAACTGATAGTTTTGGTGTTTTGTCTATTTATTGTATCTTGCGTGGTTTCGTCGGAAAGTTGAATTATCACGTTTCTCAGTTTGATATCTCATGGCTCAAACCATAAATATTAGCAGTAGAAGGCTGGCTAACGAACTTGACCTGTTTTTTTTGGACCACAATCCAGTGTACAAAAGGAAATTCGAATTAGAAAATTCCTTCGAAAGCTATCGCGTTGTCAGGCAACAGATAGATAGACAGCCCGACAGGCCAACAGACAGACATGTTATTAGACAGACTATTGTTTCTGACTCAGGGGGTCTCAAAACGTCGAGAATTGACGAAAACTGCATAGGTCCAAAATCACATGAATCTACGACATACCATCATAAATGATGAGAATACAAAAATTAAAATTTTTTTGCTAAACCATGAGTGCTATTGAAAAATGGCAGATAACAGTTTTGTAGGTTAATTTAAGACGAGAAATTTTGCTGTTGCACATTCCATCGCATTTTGCGTTTTTAGGTACAAATTAGAATTTTTTATTTTCTTATCGCATTTTCTATGCTTAAAACCAAAACTATTATTCCTATTGAAAAATAGCTAGGAATAATTTTGTAGAACTTTCAAAAGCAAATATTTGTCTCTTTGCTTTTTACTTTATCTTGCGTAGTTTCGTCGGAAAGTTGACTTATTTCGTTTCTTATTTTGATTTTTCATGGCTAAAACCATAAATATTGGCAGTAGAAGGCTGGCTAACGAACTTGACCTGTCTTTTTGGACCACAAAGCAGTGTACAAAAGGAAATTAGAATTTTTTTCGAAAGTTTCGAAAGTTATCGCGTCGTCGAACGACAGACAGACCGATCGACAGACATGTTCGTAAAAAATATTTTTTCTGACTCAGGGTGTCAAAACGTCGAGAATTGATGAAAACTGCATAGGTCAAAAATTACATGAATCTAAGACATTCCATCATAAATGATGAGAATGTAATAGATTATGGTATTAGAGCGTATAATTTTGTCTACAACATCTCCAAGTTTAATTAAAATTCGTTCCAGAGTTTCAGAAATATCAATAATTCTAAAAAATGTGACGCCATAATTGAAAATGGTGTAACTCCCATAATTTTAAAGCTTTTCAAAAATCCTCTAGGCAAAAGATGTATTTTATATAACACTATAATTTTACAAAGTTGCATTAAAATTGAACGACAATTTGCATATCCTGATAGTAGTAGTAGTATACCAATGAGCCATTTTCCTTTCAGAGTAGGCGTGACACTACCCGATTCGGGTAGTGTTTCTAGGTGGATAGTTTCTTGTAATAAATAATTACAAGTATGGGCTCACCACAACCACGATGTGCCAACAGCACGCAGTATTCTCGAATGGTCACCCATCCAAGTACTAACCGCGCCCAACGCTGCTTAACTTCAGTGATCTGACGAGAACTGGTTTTTTCAGCGTGGTATGGCCGTTTTTGACTAATAATTAATAGTAAATATACTGGGCCTAGAGTTTCACGGTTTATGTAAAAACCGTATTTAATTTAATTCATTTTGATATAAAAATATTTAAGGTTTTAAATGTTTTAATTAAATATAATTGTATGGAGTCCCCAAGTGTAGAGTTTGCGATCTAGAGTTTAAGATGATAGAGTTTAATTTTGTAGAGCCGCTACCAATTTGAAATCCAATTTGGCCCAACTGCGAGACACGCGCGACCATAATTGGAAAATGAGTAACATTTATAAATGAATAGATTAAAACTAATTACTATTTTCCTGACCACAAGCAAACCATTGCGTTTCGTATGGAGTTCATTTATAGACATCGCAGCGATTTTTGTAAAATCTCACTTTTTCTGTGGTTATGCCCTTCAGGTTCACCACCCAGTATCCCGCTGGACATCAAGTTGATGACCGTAGTTTTCCACCCCGCCCACTTCACCGAAAGTAACGTAGCTATTAGATAAACAGAGACTTTTCTACCATGAAAGATGAGTTTTCAATACCAAAAGAAGAATTGTAAACAAAACAGTTGAACTTTCGACCAAAAAAGATGACTACCAAAATAGTTGAATTTTCCACAAAATAATTTAACTTTCAACAAAATAGTTGCATTTTTACCCAAATAGCTGAATTTTTAGCGTACAATGATGAATTTTCAATCAAGAAGATTAATTTTCTACCAACTAGTTGAATTTTCAAATAAAAAAATAATCTTTCAACCAAAAATGGAATTGATCAATTTTCAGTTTGAATAATTAGTTTTTAACCAAAATAAAGAGGAATTTTCAACCAGTTTAATTTAACGAAGAAAGACGAATTCAAAGAAAAAAGTTGAATCCACAACCAAATAAATGAATTTTGTATGAAGAAGAATTATTTTATACCCAAAGTAACGAATTTTCGACAAAAGTGTTAAGTTTTCAAACTAGAACGTCGAATTTTCAACAAAGTAAATTATTTTTCGAGCCAGAAAGACAAATTTCAAACAAAATATATTGATTTTCTACCGAATTTTCAGCCAAATAGTTAAATTTTCGAACGAAAAGATCAACTTTCCACCAAAAAGATAATTGTTGAACCAAAAAAGACGAATTTTTAACAAAATACATGAATTTTCAACAAAAATGTTGAATTTTGAAGCCATAAAAACAAACTATCTACGAAACAAGTGTATTTACAACCCGAAAATATAATTTTTCAAGAAAAATTTTAATTTTCTACTAAATGGTAGAGTTTTCAAATTAATAGCTTAATTTTTAATCAAATAGTTGAATTTTCAACTGAAAAGGCAAGTTGCATCTTCAATCAACTAAAGAATTGTTAACAAAGATGATTAATTTTTTACTCAAAAAAACGAATTTTCAACAAAAAAGGCAATTTCACAATCTAAAAAGTCGAGTGTTTTAATAAAAAGTTGACTTTTAAGCTCGAAGAGATGAATTTTCAACAAAAAAAGTGAATTTTCAACTAAGAAAAAACAAAAAAAAAACTAATTTTTCAGAATTTGAATTCAAACAAAAATGACATATCTTCAACAAACAGTTGAATTTTCAACTGAAGAAGATAAGTTTTCAAACAAAAAAGATACATTTTTAACTAAAAATGGAATCGTTATATTAATTTTCAACCAAAAATTCAACAACTACATTTTCAGTTTCAAAAATTAATTGTCAACAAAAAAATCGGATTCTCAACATAACAGTTAAATTTTCAACCAAGCAAATGAATTTTCAACTGAAATGAAGAATTTCCAACAAAAAAATATGTCAACAGAAGAGTTCAAAATTTAACCAAATAGTTGAATTTTTAACTATTTATATCATTTTTTAACCCAGGACATTAATTTTCTGCCAAGAAGACGAATTTTCATTAAAATAATTAACTTTTTTGAACTTTTACTCAAAAAATGTTGGATTTGCTTATTGGATTCTATTAACTTAGTTCGAATTTAAGCGGAAAAAGGATAAAATCTTGGAAATAGGGGAAATAGGGGAAAAAGAAGAATTCTTTAAAGGATGGGAAAATATGGGAATAGGGGAAAGAGTGTAAAGTCTCAAATTTGAAAGTGATTTTCAAACTTATTAATCGCTTCCACATAGAGGGAGGTTTCTAATAACCTAAATTTTCAAATCTACTTTTTTGACATATTCCGATATGATTCGACCCCAGAAGTTCGAAAATAAATTTTTTTTAAATTTTTTTTAAAGAGCTATGATCATAAAATTTGTAAAATTGTTGCTCCGATTGATATACAGGTGTGATAGGATCTTGAGCTAGATCAGCCACTTAAAAGTATTTTTTTTTAGTTTAGAGATTTGAAAAAACAAAATTTTACATTATTATGAGAAAAAGTTTTGGTATTCAAAATATAATAATACGATATTTAGTGTGTTTGTTCGCGTCTTCGAGACGCATCGATCAACCAATTGTTGAAAATTTTATAACCTACCAGTACCGATTTATGAAGTTTAAAAAAAATGGTTTATTCTGTTTATGTGAGAGTAGATAATAGGAGCTATTCGGGTTATTTACTTATGAGAAAAACTTTTTTAATATTGAAAATACATCAATACTATATTTAGTGCAATTGTTCGCATCTACGGGACGCATCGATCACAACGTATTATGATCCACCAGTACCGATTTACCAAGTTTCAAACAAATTGTATTTTGTTTATGTGAGCAAAACTTTGTCTCATATTAGGAATTAGAGTACTGTATTTGAGATGTTTGTTCGCGTGTTCGAGACACGTTGAATCATCTATTTCCCTACCTTCCATGATCTCTTATGATCTAGCAATACCAATTTATAAATTTCAAAAATATATTGTTTATCTTCAAATCTTCATGATGTGGAGAAAACTTGTGTAATATTGGGAACACAACAATGGGTGACTAAAAAGTCCCGGGACGGTTGGATATTTCCTCAGGTAAAATATTTTTCAAAAAAGTGAAGGTCAATTCAATGGTGACCTTCATTTTGACCTTGAAATTGACCTTCATGACTTTTTGAATGTCAACTTTGTTTTTTAAATAGAAACCCCCTTTTTTTACATCTGCAATCGATAAAGCGGAAAATTCTACGTTCAGATACGTACCCAAGTCATAGGACAATTGTAACGTTCAAGGTCAATTAGAGGTTATTTGAAATAAACAAAGTTTTCCAAGAAGTCAGTGCAATTCCTAAAGTATTTTTCAACGGGGAATTCAATGGTGACCTTCATTTTGACCTTGAAGTTGACCTTCATGGCTTTTTGAAGGTCAAATTTGTTTTTTTTTTTAATGGAAACCTCCTTTTTCACATCTGCAATCGATAGAGCGAAAAATACTACGTTCAAGTACGTACCCAAGTCATAGGTCAATTGTAACGTTCCAGGTCAGCTAAATGTTATTTGAAATTAACAAAGTTTTCCAAGAGGTCAGTGTAATTCCTGAAGTAAATTTCAACGAGAAATTCATTGGTGAGCTTTGTATTGATCTTGGTGATGATATTCAAGGTTTTTTCAAGGTTTTTTCCAAGCAGCTTACGTTTACGTTTAGCATTACCCAAAGGGAACAGAATTTACTACGTCCACGTCGTTGTTCCTGGGTAATGCTTAACGTAAACGTAAACTGCTTGGAAAAAACCTTGAAAAAACCTTGAAGATCATCACCAAGATCAATACAGAGCTCACCAATGAATTTCTCGTTGAAATTTACTTCAGGAATTACACTGACCTCTTGGAAAAAATGGTTAATTTCAAATAACCTCTAATTGACCTTGAACGTTACAATTGACCTTTGACTTGGGTACGTATCTGAACGTAGAATTTTCCGCTCTATCGGTTGTAGATGTAAAAAAGGGGGTTTCTATTTAAAAAAACAAAGTTGACCTTCAAAAAGCCATGAAGGTCAACTTCAAGGTCAAAATGAAGATCACCATTGAATTCCCCGTTGAAATTTACTTCAGGAATTACACTGACCTCTTGGAAAACTTTGTTAATTTCAAATAACCTCTAATTGACCTTGAACGTTACAATTGACCTATGACTTGGGTACGTATCTGAACGTAGAATTTTCCGCTCTATCGATTGCAGATGTAAAAGAAGGGGGTTTCTATTCAAAAAAACAAAGTTGACCTTCAAAAAGCCATGAAGGTCAACTTCAAAGTCAAAATGAAGGTCACCATTGAATTCCCCGTTGAAATTTACTTCAGGAATGACATTCACTTTTTTGAAAAATATTTTACCTGAGGAAATATCCAACCGTCCCGGGACTTCTTAGTCACCCGTATAATATATTTCTTCGCTTCTCAGAGACGTTTAGATTGCCTAATTGAAGAACCTTTCATGACCTACCAATATCGTTATTAAATTTCATAACAAAATTATTTAATTTGTTTTTAAGAGGACTTGTTAAAAATTATGAATATAAGTATGTTGTATTTTATGTAATTGTTCGCGTCTTCAAGACGCTAGGATTGACTTACTGACGAACTTTCGATGACCATTCTTGATCAACCAATAGCGACTTAGAGAGTTTAAAAGAAAGGTTACATTGTTTATGTACAGAAAACTTTTTTTTAATTTGGAATATAACACTACCATAAGTTAAAAAGTTGTTAATTTTCAGAGAAAACCCTGCCTCGGAGAGAAAGCAAAATGCTCATACACTGAGCACAACCAAATAGACCCATAGTGAATACATCTTTAGTATTTCGCAGCCGTATTTATTATACAAATATACCGTTGCAGGGCCATCTTTCGCAAAATTCGCAAACTTCGTTAAAATTTGTCATCAGAAAACATACCTAAGTTTATCTAAGTTCGTACCGTTACTTTCACTGACTCCCCCCCCCCCCCCGCCCAACTGTTTCTAACTATCGTTTAAGGACGGCCCCTTAGCAGCAACCAGATCATTCGAACCAAGTAAACTTAATCGAAACGTACAGGCCACAGGGTTCTGCGTTCCTGCCAAATAGAGAACTGGTCTCTTCGTAGGCGGTCGATGGGACTTCGGCTTAGGCTTAGGTCCGGTTTACTCAGATGGGATTATCACCACGCGGGGAATTGCTTAACAGTTGAACGTGACGTGATAAAAACAAACAAATCAACAAGTTCCTCGCAACGATCCCATATATTAAATAGTGCTAATTATGATAATTCGACGATCGTGCACTTTGCTCGTATTTTTAACTGCATTTTTTTTCAATTTGTATGCTAATCGAATAATCTTTTACTCCAATTTGCCTCATCAGTATACAGTATACACAGTTGTTTCCTCTTTCAAGGGGAAACTCGTAATTGCCTTCAAGAAATTAGAAATAAATTTGTGAGATGAGTGAGTATTATTATGTTGCATTAAGTTCGTAATTGAGATTAAGAAAATAATTGAACGTTGTAATCTGGCACTTACTTAGTACCGTAATTTATTAACTAAGAGAACATAGTAACGGAAGGCTGACTTTATAAATTCATTACGAGGGAAAGAATGACCATATAATTGTATATACAGGATGTTTTGTTAACTTGAGACATCGAAATATCTCAAACAATACGAATCCTATGAAAAAAATATCCGTAATAAAAACTTTTTATATTCGAGGGGGAAAAGCGACTGTGAAAAAATTTAGCCCTCCGCACCCTCCAGGAGGGGGGCGGGGAGTGCAAAATCGAAAATAAAATAAAATCGCGAATCGAAAAAAAATTTTCGAATAAAACTTACGTATTTCATAAAGGAGAATCTGTGTCTGTGATGAAAAATTGGGGTTCCCATTTGAAATTACAAAGTTACCCCCACTCCTGCCTCGTTGGGGGGGGGGGTGTACATTTTTTCAAAGTCGCTTTTCCCCCTCGAAAACAAAAAGTTTTTATTACGGATATTTTTTTCATAGGATGCGTATTTTTTGAGATATTTCGATGTCTCAAGTTAAAAAAAACACCCTGTATATTAGGGTGGTCCAATTTTTTTCGAATTTCCATGCATATCGCCCACGAATTTGTTCGAATCCGCAAAAAAATTAGTACGTTGAAAAAAAAAACAATTATATTTAGAAATTACGCAGGCCCCATGAAGTTTAACATTTTAACACGTTGTTCTACACATCAGTGGCTATGTCGGGAGGTAGAATCTTATTTTCCGTTCATTATTTTCTGATTTATAACCGTTTTTTAAGTTCCTAATTATATCTCTAACTTCAGTGACACAGACTTTCTCAATTGGGTTTTCTGATGCATTATGTTCTATGTCGCAGTTATGTTGTTCTATAGCATCAACTCCTAATAATTCTTTAAGTCTTTTAAAGCGTCTACTATCCCATCTGTATCATATAGCATTTCACCTTTGCTGTTTCTCATGCCGACAAACTCTGTACTTTTACTTCCATCCATCTTTTTAAATATTAGTTTCTTGCTTCCTTCAAAGTCGTTTTATATTTTCTTCTCTTCTTCTGTTCTGATTTTATCTTTACTTTCCTTGACTAGTCCTTTAACTTTCCTATTTTTGTGTCTGTAATCATTTTTGAGCCTATTTCTCTCCTCATCGCTAAGACCTGTGATGTGCAACGTTTTCTCGTACGCTTCTTTCTTTTCTTGTCGGGCTGCCTTAATTTCATCATTTCACCATGCATCACCAGACTTTCTTCCTACAATAATAGTTGAATTTTTTTATAGGAGATAAGTTTTCAACCATGGAGATTGATTTTCAAAGAAAATGATGAATCATCAACCAAAAATATGAATTTTTACGAAAGGAGTTCAACTTTCAACCAATTCGATCAATTTTTACCCAAAAAGATGAATTATCAAGCAAAAAGATTATTTTTCTACAAAAAAAAACTATTTTTAACCAAGTACAGGATTGGTAAACAAATAGTTGAATTTTTATCTAAGGAAGATCAAGTTTCAGGCAAAGAGATGAATTTTCACCTAAAATAATAAATCTGTAACCAAAAAAGCGAATTCTTACCAAACGAGTTCAAATTTAAACTGAGTAGTTAACTTTTGAACTTAAAAGAATAATTTTCAACCAAGAGAATTAATTTATTACTGAAAAAGAATAATTTTTTAAAAACAGTGAAATTTGCATATTAAAAGGATTAGTTTTCAACTAAATATTTGAATCTAATACTAAAAAAGGTAAATCTGAATTTTTAAACCAATAAGACAACTTTGCATTGAAAGATTTAAATTTCGAATCAAAAAAGATTCTTTAGTCAAGAGAAAGAAAAATAGTCAACGAAATTGTTGAATTTTCAAACTAGAAGGGCTAATTTTCTACAAAACAGTTGAATTTTCAACAAAAAAATATTAATTGTCAACAAAAAACGTATATTTTACACCAATTAGTTGAATTTCCTACCCAAATAGTTTAATTTTGCAACAAAATAATCAAATGTGAAACAAAATAATTAAATTTTCAACCAAATAATATAACACTTAACCAAAAAGATGAATAATCACCCAAAAATGTAATAGTAGACTTTTTAAACAAAAATAAATAAATTACAACCAATATATTTGGATTTTCAGCCATAGAGAGGAAATTTCTACCAAAAGAGATGAATTGTCAATAGAAGAGTTGAATTTTCAATCAAGAACGATTTGTAAGTCAAGAAAAGAAAAAAAATTCAAACAAATTGTTAAATTTTCAAGCCAAAAAAGGGAGTTTTCTACACAATAGTTGAGTATTCAAAACGGTGATTTGAATTCTCAATAAAAAAGTTCATTTTTAACCAAATAGTGGAATTTTTAACCAAAACATATAGAATTTCTACCAAAAACAAGTATGGAGAAGAAGAATTCCTGTTTTTGTACATTGGGCTATAAATCTCTATAGCTCTGGTAATTGTTTGTTAACCTTTAAAAAGTGTTTCTTTTGATTTACGTAGTTCAAGCATTTGTCAAAACTTAATGATTTTTCGTTAAAAAAAAAACGTAAGAAATTTCTACGAAAGCTCAGTTTTAAAATTTCAAAGTGCATTTAGACGATCATGACTTTGACATGGCATATATAATAAGAATTGACACTCGACAATTGCTACTCATGAAAATTCATGACAATCAATTGATTTTAAGAATCGGATTATTCTAATGCTCATTTTGCTGATCAAATAAAAAGTCCGAAATTGGTATAAAAGCGTTGCATATCATTTTGATCCAATCTCGGGATCAACTGGCATTCACTGTGATACCAGGAAGCAGATGTTAAATTTTAGGTATGTATAAATGAAGATATTTGAATTTACACTTATATTTCAAATATATATTTCTTTCCTGAAATTATATTTTTATCAATATTTATGTTTAGTCTTAACGCAGAAGAATAGAATGTTGAAGAGAATTACGGAGAGGAAGCTGCAGTGCTCTTTTAGCTTTAACGATCAATAGATGTGCATTATTTATAGGTATCACTGACGGTCTATCCAATTTCATTCAGTACAATAATGCTGAAAAAGTGAAAACTGTCATGTGTTTTTCAAGATTGACGTCACATTACTCAGATTCAGCTGGTGAAGCTCGAGCGCAAATCTTAATCGAAATTAATTAGGACGTTTCCTATCATATTATTATTTATTTTCATTCCTATAATCGTTTAGAAAACTGACAAAATTATTTTCTTTAACGGGAACAGGAACCTCAAATAGTTAAAAAAATATAATGAAACTAAACATTAGGGCAATCGTTAATTCTGACAAATAACAGTAATGTCAAACTTTATTTCGGAAAAATAGTTATCACGGCGAATTTTTGTTCGGTTAAGTGAATTTAAGCAAACTAAATGTTAGGGAACGTATAATTTGGGGAATATTGATGCGCCTCAGAATCGACTTGTTAATAATTTATTTTCTATTTAGAAAATATTGCATAATACTAGGCCTCATCTCTATTTCATGATAAGGTCTAATGTTACGTAATAAATGATAATTAAGCTTATTTGATTATTTCAATGTTCAGTTTCCCTTGTCAATGACCGTCCTTCATCCCATTGATAAATTTCAATTATACATTGGAACACTTCTTCAAGTGGGTACAATTGTTTCGTGGATCGCTTTGAAATTCTTCATCCATTGTAAAAGCATTGATACCCTTGACAATGTCATTGATAACCTAACAAAATACCATACAATAGGTATTTGCAACAGTCATATTTATTAAAATTCAATTAAATTAGTTTATAACATTTTCCGGTCCATTCAATGTCAAAGGATACGAGTGAGCACAAATCTGCAGCTAGAGGCTGAGCATGACGTTTCCCAAACAATACCTAGACAGTTATTTTACAGCTTTCTGAATAATTACGTAAGACCTACTCTGATTTCAAACGCAGGAAATAATGATACACTGAAATTATCGCTTGAATAAAGAGATATAATGCAAATATTATTAAATAAATATATCATCAAGTTTATATTTCAATTTGGACATTTCTGAGATTGCATGGTGTCCATGGAAGCCCTCCCCACTTATTTTTCAGAACTATTACCTATTTTTCTTTCGTAAATGTTCTTAGTTTCACAGTTTTTACACAATTATTTAAAAACTGTTTAACAGGTTCGAAACTCATTGTTATGGTCATCACCCTTTTAGAAAAAATATTATAGGAAATTCAGTACAGGCCTATAATGTTTTTCCCATATTGAATTTCTTATATTTTTTTCACGATTCTAGAAAAATCATTATAAGAAACTCAGTGTAGAAATAAATACCGCTGCGAAGTACTATGTATGTATTCACTATGGGTTTATTTATTTGTGCTCATTTAATGAGCATTTTGCTTCGTCATAGATATCAATTGAATTATTGGTAGTGTCATATTTCAAATTAAAACCAAAGTTTTTTTCATAGAAACAATAGCATTTTTTTAATTTTCTAAGTAGCTACTGATTAATCAAAAATGCTAATCGAAAGTTCATCAATAGATCAATCCACGCGTCTCAAAGTCGTGAACAATTTTATTGAACGCAGTACTGTTATATTCCCAATATCAAAAAAATCCTCTTATAAACATGGAAAATAATTTTTTCTTAATCTAAAAATGATATTGGTAGGTTTTGGTAGATTGCGAAAGGTGCAAGAATTTGGGCAATTGATGCGGCTGGAAGACGCCAACAAATATATCAAATACATTACTGTTGTATTCCCATCAATAAAATCGTTTTCCTCATATCAACAAGATGAACCATATATTTGTTAAATTTATAAATCGGTATTACTAGATCATAAGAGGTCAATAGAAGGTTCGTTAATAGGTCATTCGACGTGTTTTGAAAACGCGAACAGATATTTTAAATACAGTAAGGGAAACCACCCTACAGTAGATAATGATTTACAGTAGATAATCTTAATTAACTGGAAAACTGACCAAAATTGTTAATTACTTTTGTTAGTATAACCTTTCAGCAAGGATACTATATTTTCTAACGAAGTTTCATTGAAATTTTATAATTAATTAATGCGTGAGAGCATAAAATTATTTTTTAACCTGAAAACAAAAATTTCACCTCTTCTTTATTCATACTTGTTAACTTAATGAAACATTTTGATGACATGTTTATACATTAGCATCGAAGCATGAAGTTTAATGAACAATATTTATTAAAAAAAAGTGTTCTTTCTTTAATATTTATAAATATTTGAGGACTTTTTATTAGATAATACATTGTCCAACAGTAGATAACCAACCGTAGATAATCGGAAAATTACAAAAAATGTTTCTGTCAAAATTGGCAGCTCTGCGACTATCTCGCAGTTGTTTTAAACTCGGTTTTAAGTTAAAGGTTGTGTTTGTTTGTTTATTTTGATTCGTGAAGATTTTAAATTCAAATTATTGTAAATAATAAACGAAGAAAATAGTATAAATTATTGGTTATTAAAAAGCTCATAAATTTTAGTTGTGTTTTAAGGAGCCTTTCGGAAAAGATATCATTTTTAGGATTAAGGTATGTAAAAATGCTTCACTTTTCTGTCATCGCAAGTCAGGTTAAATTTTATAAAGATTAAACATCTCGTACCAATCGCACCAATCTCGCGGTATATCAAAGCTAAAAAAAATGTCAATAAGTTAAACTTTTGCGATTTTTTTAAAATAATCATAGTTTAAACTATGATTTACTCAATAAATTGATTTTATTTGTAAGCATACTAATGATAAATCATAATTATCCAGAATTGAGTATTCTCCCTTGCCCAGAAGCAATACCAGAAACGATTATCTATTGATGGACAAAGGTGTCAAAATCGCAGCCTTGACCAGGTCTAATAAAAATGTTTAATACAGCTAATTGATTAATTTCGTGATATTTTTTTTCTATAAGAATACTCAATTCAATATGTAAGCTTTATTTAACAACGATAATCTTTCTTGATTTTTGAAAACTGATGCAGTTATATGCTGTTGAATTTTTTCCTATCTACTGTAGGGCGGTTTCCCCTACTGTAGTATTCCTAATATGAACAAAAAAGTTTTTCCCATATAAACAGAATACACCTTTTTTTTAAGTTCATAAATCGGTACTGATGGGTTATAGAAAAGTCCAACAATAGGTCAATCGATGCGTCTCAAATACGCGAACAAATGTACTACCTATAATATTGTCATAATTTGAACTTAAAAGAAGTTTTTCTCATATAAAAAAATAAACCATTTTTTTTAAACTTCATAAATCCGTACTGATAGGTCGTAAAAGTTTCAACAATAGGTCGATCGATGCGTCTCAAAAACGCGAACAAATACGCTAAATATCGTATTGCTGTATTTTGAATATCAAAAAAGTTTTTTTCATATAAACAAGGTACACATTTTTTTCTGAAATTTCTAAACGCAAAAAACTACTTCTAAATGGCTGGTATAGCTCAAAATCCTATCCGATCTGGATATCAGTCGAAGCCACAATTCATACAAATTTCATGATATCATAGGTCTTTTACTTTTTGAGATATGGTGAACAGAAAAAAGTGACACACACACATGGACATTTTTAAAAAATTGTATTTTCGAACTCCTGGAGTCGAATTATATCGAAACATGTCAAAAAATTATATTTGAAAATTGAGGTAATTACAAACCTCCCTCTATGAGGAAGTAATAATGTGAAAATATTTAAGCAATTGATGCAAAAAATGGATAAAGTAGAGGTAAATGATTGATTTAATTACTTAACGTAGAATTTCAAATTATTTCAAGGGATTTTAAAGATTTTGAGTTATTTTAAAAGATTCCAAAGAATTTCAAAAGGCTTAAAAAATGTCAAGGAATGTCAAAGAATTTTATTGGATTTCCAAAGATTTCAAGGATATTTTAAAGAATTACACCAAGTTTAAGGGATTTCACAGGACATCCTATTATTTCAAAGAATTTACGGGATTTTAAGAGATTTTAAGCTATTTTAACAGATTCCAAAAAAATTCAATGAATTTTGTAGGAGTTTCAAAAATTTTTAACCCAATTTAATGTATTTTAAGAAATTTCGCAAGGTTTAAAGGATATTATTGAATACTCAAATATGTCAAATATTTTCAAAAGATTTCAAAGAATTATAGGGATTTGACCGGTTTTTTTTACAGAACTTTAATGAATTAGTTGAATTTAATTTATATTAACCCGTTAAAGCCGAGAATGCCCGTTTGGGTACACCACTCTTTCTGCAATTATAACTCATGCAATTCAAGGTATAAAAAATAGAGACACACATATTTTTGAAACTTCAGATCTCTTCTTTCCGATGTTGGGCATAATAATGTGATGAAATGTTGATAATTATGGAAAAATATTGTTTAAACACAAAAAAACACGATTTTTTCTAATTTTTTTTTTGATAGAGTTTTCCGAATGGTTCCTAGAGTGCAATCTACTTGGAACCTCAATAACCGGTGGAATAAATGCCTAAGCTTTCAGAATACATGGTTCTGAGATCAATTTTTTATCTTAGTGTGTTCAAAATGGCTCGTTAATGACCAAATTTTTGCGAAGACATTCATAAATTTTTTTCTCAAAAAGTATGATCTTTCCGAGAAAGTGCAAACGGAGAAAAAGTTCTTAGAATCACTCAAAGAATACGTGAGAATTTTTTCAGGAAGTTTGAAATTATTTTTTTGATTTTGAAATTTGTCAATTTTTGGAAAATTAAAAAATTGCTCTAAAAATTCTAAAAAACTTCAGGTGAATTTTTTGTTCGATTCTAACAAATTTTTATTCCAGGTAATTTTTGCTATAAGCTCATGGTTCTCAAGAAAAAAATGCTCAAAAGTCATCATTCTTGATCATTTTGTGATTTTTTTTTCTTGAGAACCATGAGCTTATAGCAAAAATTACCTGGAATAAAAATTTGTTAGAATCGAACAAAAAATTCACCTGAAGTTTTTTAGAATTTTTAGAGCAATTTTTTAATTTTCCAAAAATTGACAAATTTCAAAATCAAAAAAATAATTTCAAACTTCCTGAAAAAATTCTCACGTATTCTTTGAGTGATTCTAAGTACTTTTTCTTCTTTCGCACTTTCTCGAAAAGATCATACTTTTTGAGAAAAAAATTCATGAATGTCTTCGCAAAAATTTTGTCATTAACGAGCCATTTTGAACACACTAAGATAAAAAATTGATCTCGGAACCATGTATTCTGAAAGCTTAGGCATTTATTTCACCGGTTATTGAGGTTCCAAGTAGATTTGACACTGGGAACCATTCAGAAAACTCGATTTTATATTTAAAAAATTAGAAAAAATCGAGTTTTTCTTTTGTTTAAACAATATTTTTACATATTCAACAACATTTTATCACATTTTCATGCCCACCATCGGAAAGAAGAGATCTTAAGCTTTAAAAGTATGTGTCTCTCAATTTTGTATACCTTGAATTGCATGAGTTATAATTGCCGAAAGTGTGGTGTACCCAAAGGGGCATTCTCGGCGTTAACGGGTTAAAGATATTTTAAATGATTTCTACAAAGGGCGGATCAAGAAAATTTTTTGGAGAGGGCGGTTGTGAATTTCTTTCAAAGTATGTATGTTAAAGGGTGTGGGGGCTCCCCAAAATGATTTAAAATAACTTTTTCCATTGAATATAATGAGGTAATAATTTTCACCTTATTTATGTTTTTCAATTATATCGTTCACATTTATAAAAAAAAAACCTGAAAGCACATGCATATTTAGGGTCGAAAATTGTACATGAACAAAACAGTTCTTGATTATAATAAAAATTCTAATCTACGACAGCGCGTTTTTGCATAGCGATTTATGAATTTGTTTGGATCAACTTTGATATCCTGATGAATATGAAGTAAGGATAATCCTGTTAAACGGTCGTCGCTCATCGTCGTACGGATCCACGTTCTTAATCGTCATAATGCTGAAAAAGTTCGCTCAGCAGTAGCTACACTAACTGGTAGACATGCTAGTACTTAAGAAGAAAAAAATGGCAGGATAAATATCCTTATGACATGCTATAAGAGCTCTTCGCGCTATTGATGGAAGTTTTTCAATTACTCTTTTTTCACAAGACCATTTGGTGTTTCAGGATCGCAATTCTGCAACAAGTGTCCTTTCAGATATTTCAAGTGCATCATTGCAAAGACCCGAGTACCATTGTGCACAAACGCGAACAGATTCTAAAAATGTGTCATCCTCTTTATTGTTTTTAATAGCATTTTCTGGCGAAAGTATGGATAGGCGGTGCTCTTTTAAAGTGTCTCCAGAGAATCGTGTTTTCATATGTTGTATCACACTCTCCATTAGTGGAACAAAAATAGACTGTGGAAAAAAAGTTTCAGGATCATTATTCGGATAATTTGATCGAAGACTTTGTCTACTAACAGTCCTTGGAATTTGTAGATCAACTTCTAATTTCGCGGCCATCTAACTAACTTCCTAGTAAAGCGTATGAAAGTAATAAGTTTTGCATTCCGTCGGTTCCCGTTTCTTCTCCAGAACCGCAAGAGAATCTTTCAATGCGTCTCTAGCAACACCAACGTCAATACTAGTATTCCGAAATAGTCGACTCAGAAAAATAGTATCAGACAATACGTCAGAAGGACAGACAACAGAGATTAAAAATTCTGTGTCACGTATAGCAGAAAGAAATGTTCTGGCTTTGGAGGCTACGTCATAGTCAAACCACTTTGAGATTTTTTGAAGAGCTCCAGCGATTTCAAGGTACCCATTTCGAAATTCTTGAGCTCCGTTATTTCTTTCAATCCATCGAGTTTCGCACAATTCTGACATGTGATGCCCTGACAACTTCTTGATCAGATTGTTACGCTTTGGCGACGCAGTAGGAAAGTTTATTACCGACTTCATAGTTCCGACACTATTTCGGACTTCAGATACAGTTAATGATTTTGAAATTGATAAATTAAAAGCGTGATTTTGACAATGAAAAACATTGTGTGCTTCACATTTTATTTTAGCAACCGCACCTAGAGTTTCTGAAGTCATCGTAGCACAGTCATCGGTTCCTATACCAACGCTGCAATCCAATGGTAATGAATGTTGCTTGAGAATAGGAAGAACCTGGTTTCCTATGTCATCTCCAGTTATTTTCGTTTCTTCCTCTAGATCCTCATATTTAGTTTATTTGCGCAGGTTTATAAAACCTAAAAAATCCTTCCTAATTTGCTCTTCAAAAAAATACCGAAGAGCAACTGTGAACTGTGATTCATTCACAAGATCAGGAGTTTCGTCAAACATAATGGCATAGACTCCACTTGCTTGAACTCTTCTAATAATTTCGGAAACAATTTCTTCTCCACAAGTGTTAATCAACTCATTCTGAGTTATTTTGCTGATATAAGTAGCAACGAGAAGTAGACGTTTCGAAATGCTTCTGCAGATTGGTATCACCTACATCTATTCGAAACCGAAGTACTGCTCGAAAATTGCCTTCGTTTACTCCTGAATCTTCACCAAGTGATCCGTCATCACAATGTCCTCTTGAAGGAATATTTTGGCGTCCCATGAAAATTATACTTCTTATGATAGGAATAAGTCTTTTCCTCGATTTCTTTCAGGCGAAGATTATTAATTATGTTTCCAATATTAATTTCTTCATCATTGGCCACCCTAAAAAATTCTTACTTACATTGATTGCTTCTTATGGTAATCAACGCTATCATGCACAGTAAGAATACCATCTTCACCAAATAATTTAACGAAATTGGTAACGGGTTCAGTCACGAGTTTTGTTGCAGATACAGGTTTATTGTGTCCCAATTTTTCCTCGATAAATAGTGAACAGTAGCGACAGAAATATCGTTTATTAATGCCAGAGAAAACTAACCAATTGAAACATTGGAGATGCTTATAACTAGCATATCTTCTCTCTAACTTTCCTTGTTTCGTGTGTTCAGAAAATGCAAATTTGTGATTCTTAGGAGGGTGACAGTGGTTTAATAGTCTTTGTTTCTTTGAAAAGTTATCTGTTTTTCCCTATAAAATTTTCTATATCGTAACTAGAGTAGGTGTATGTCCCATTCGGAATGGTTGAAGTGTTACTTACTGATGAACGAGGTTCATCGTAATGAGATAGGTCCAGCTCAGGATGAGATGCGCCTGAAGTATGATGCCTTATGTTTAGATCCGTTGGAGATGAATTTAGATTCGTATGGGGAATACTTGAGCTAGATTCTGGTGCACTTGATCCTGAACAAGAAAAAACATCATTATCGGGAACATCTGCACAAGATGGACCTTGTCCTTTTGAGCTCGTATTTCGTTCTTTTAAAATTAAAGCTGATAAAATTCCGCGTAAATCAGTCAGGGCCGATTTTTAAAAAAGTATTAAACTTTTTTCAGAAATCTCGATAACGATCCACCATTGTTATTGTCATTAATAATTTTATAGACAATTTTTCGCCTTTTCATATATTTGTAAACAAAAAATGCCTTGTTTCTTAAGGATATGTAAAATTAACGTAACCGTCAATCACGGACGCTAATTGACGCTTTTTTATTTCAAAAAGTTTTAAAATTAATGAGTAGCAGTTGGCTACGTTGAAAACCCCAAGTTTGTACCTTTAAAAATAGCCGAAAAATGTGTTTGTTAGTTAATTTTGTTTAAACAATTATCGATTGTTACTATTTGTCGCCACACTTTTCGGTCCTGGCATACTACTCTAGCTTCCTTCACGTCCATGCTTTTTTCTCATGCAAGTTCTCGTGTTTCTATGGCTTCTTATGTCTCGGATTAATGTCTCATTCACAGATTCTAACCATTCTTTCAGCGGTCTACCTCTGGGCATTCTGCCATTTACTTTACCTTCATATACTTGTTTCGTTAGACGTTCATCTTTCATTCTTTCAACATGTCCGAACCATCTTAACTGATTTCTTTCCCATGTGTCAACTAGTGTCTCTTTTGCACCACATTCTTTGAGGATTGCTTCGTTTCTCAATTTGTCCATCAGTGTTTTCCCGCAAATTGTGCGCAGAGTTTCATGCCAATTGCGTTAATTTTACTCTTGTCCCTGTCTTGACGTGACCATGTCTCGCCACCTTATAGTACATTCGGCACAAACATAGAATTATGTATGACCATTTCAGCTTTTTTTGATATGTTCATATTTCTGAGAATGGACCCTGCTCTATCGCTAACCTTCTTACCCTCATTCATGCGCCTATATCTGACCCTCTATCTATTTTTCCGTCGCTAGTGAATAGGCTACCCAGATACACATACTTGTCAACTTGTTCCAATCTCTCATCATTTAGGATAATGCTGCACATTGTTTTCTCACTTTTTCCTTCAAACACCATGACCTTTGTTTTATTTACGTTAATTTTGAGGCCCATGTTCTTCATGCTTGTAGTAAGTTTATTCAACATTCTTTGCAAGTCCTCGATTGATTCTGCCATAACAAGCTTGTCATCTGCGAAAGCTAACCCACGTACCTTCACTGATTCGAGATCTAGACCCTCGAAAAGGGTCATTCTTAGACACTTATCCATAAATATGATAAATAGCCATGAGGACATAACGCATCCTTATTTCACGCCTTGCATAATATCGGACCAGTCACTGAGTTTCCCATTAACCCTTACACTTGCTTTACTGCCTGCATATATTGTTTGTATTGCTTGTAGGAGCCATGCATTGACTCCGTACTCTTTAAGGACTTCCCAAAGTTTACTTCTATTTACATTGTCAAGTGCTTTTCCTAGGTCAACAAATGCACAGAAAACTTTCTTTCCTACTCTCAAACTTTTTTCTGTGATCTGTCTTAAGCTAAATATCTGATCTGTACATGATCTTCCTGGCATAAATCCACTTTGGACTTCCCATATCTTTTTTCTGTAATTTTCATTACCCTACGAATAAGTATTTTTGAGTATATTTTACTTACGGTACTTAGTAAGCTGATACCTCTGTAATTATTGAAGTTGCTTTTATCTCCCTTTCTTTTGTATATTGGTACGATAATCGCTTTTCTCCAATCGTCTGGGACTTCTCCCGTCTCAATACATAAATTTATCAATTCGCACGACCTGTGAGGTATGTACTCGTCACCATATTTAGGTATTTCAGCGCTAATAAAGTTCTTAATTATATCTCTAACCTCAGTGAAACAGACTTTTTCAATTTGGTTTTCTGGTGCATTATTTTCTATGTCGCAGTTCCGTTACCCTATATCTTCACCTCCTAATAATTCTTTAAAAGAGTCTATTAAAGTGTCTACTATCCCGTCTGTATCATATAGCATTGCACCTTTGCTGTTTCTCATGCTGACAAACTCTGTACTTTTACTTTCCTTCATCTCTTTAAATAATAGTTTCATGGTTCCTTCAAAGTCGTTTTGTAATTTCTTCTGTTCTGATTTTATCTTTACTTTCCTTGACTAGTCGTTTAACTTTCCTCTTTTTGTGTCTGTAATCATTTTGAATTCTATTTCTCTCCTCATCGCTAAGACCTGTGATGTTTAACGTTCTCTCGTACGCTTCTTTCTTTTCTTGTCGGGCTGCCTCAGTTTCATCATTCCACCATGCATCACCAGATTTTCTTCCTACAGCCGCCGTACCACATACTTCGGTCGCAGTTTTAACAATGATATCCCGTAACATAGTCCAATCGCTATCTATATCTTTATTGCTTCTAAGCGCCTTCCAAGTTGCCTCATATATAAGTTCGTTTATCTTATTCTGAAAATCTATTCGCATTTCCGGTTTCGGTAAATTTCCAATCTTGATTCGCGTTTTTTTTTTCTTTCTTTCCCTAAGTTTATTTTGGGAACTAGAAGGTAATGATCAGTATTGCATTCGGAACCCCTCATGACTCTTGGATCTTTGACTAGTTCTCTTAATCTTTCATCCGCAATAACGAAGTCAATAATACTTAAGTTTGTGAAATTCACAAATTGGTTGTTGAACAAATTTAAAAATTAAAAAAATTGAGTCAGTTTAGAGTGACTCATCAAACTCTGGTTAAATAGTGTTGCTACCTACTCAAATTTTAAATTTGGTTCCTTAAATCTCGCCCCCCTGAATCCGCCCTTGATTTCTACTCATTTTAATGGACTTTTACGATTTCAGAATATTTTAATAGATTTCAAAGAATTTCACAAGACTTAAGTGATTTGTAGGACCTGCAATCAAAGGACTTTCGGTACTTTAAGAGCTTTTCAACCTATTTTAATAGATTTCAACAAATTTTGTAAGATTTTAAGCTCGATTTTAAGGCATTTCAAGAGAACTTTGGAAAATAAATTAAATTAAATTAAATTTCAAGAAATCCTTAGCGACTCCAAAAATTTCAAGGTATTTAAAGGTATTTCAAGAAAGTTCACATGATTTAGAGTATATTATCGAACTTCAAAATATTTCAAATATTCCAAAAGGTTTCAAAGAATTCTAGGGATTTAAACGGTTTTGTCAAGAACTTTAATGAAAAAGTTTAATTCAATTCATATTGAAGGGATTTCAAATGATTTCTACTTTTTTTTAAATATTTGATTTGAAGTTATTTTAAAAGATTTAATAGAATATCAAGATATTTTTAAAATTCCAAGGGATGTCAAAAAATTTTGTCAAGGAAAAATTTTCTGATCGAGCTGAGAACTTTTTTTGTTCTGGGATAGCTAATCAGCGTCAGTCCTGTGTCAGACCAGACCTTCCAGGCTCTACGGTCTAGATAAATTCAGACCTGGGCAAAGTTAGCACCAGACCTGGTTCAGATCAAATATTCCAGACTAGGCAGTGTAGAGAAAGCCAAACCTGGGCCTGACCTGACACAAGACTGCCACGATATTTTTCCACACGTTGGGCATACCTACTTATTTTTTGACAATCTCAGGCCTGAATTGGAATAATGCGCATTCGTCGATTTTAAAGAGATTCATTCTACTTCGATATATTTTTAATTGTTCAATTTTTGTTAAAATCTTGTTATGATTAGTGAGCTAAATATGCTGGTATAGTTTCTGGAAATGTTAAGATTTATCACGCTCAGTTAACTAAATGAAATTTGACGGCATCTCAATTATTAAAATGCCCTCCACGAAACTGTCATGAAAGAGACCCCACATTTTGACAAGTAATCGTGATATGCTTGGCCCCAAACGAATCTGGAGCAAGATATTTTCGAGTTCTATCCCGAGAATCACATCGACGAATCTTGCTATCGACTTTCTAGAATAACTAAGACTGGTCTTCATTAAAGTCAATTAAACCTCCACATTTGAAACGAGATTGCAAACAAATTATTCAGACCCTGGTTTGCAATCTGAAATAAGTAGACGGAAAATGTATTTTAGAAATGTCGCACTGTAGCTTCTATACATTTTATAAAATAGCAATTTTAAGTGTCTAAATAATTTTAAACTATAAATTGAAAGATAAGGATATTTTTTAATGTTTTATTAAATTAGAATAGAAAGATTTGTAACTAAGCTGAGCTTTATTTTCAAACAAAACACAATTTGAATATTACAGTTTTAAATTATCTAATTATCGACGATTTCAAGTTTCTAAAAAACTTCTCAAAATTTTGAATAATTCAAGTTAAAAATTGCCCAACATACTTTCAAGTTCATACTGTAAAATTTGAATTAGACATTGTCCAATTCTTAATAGTTTAATTCGGAATTATTCAATATGGAATTGTTTCAATGAAGTTCAAGAAGTTGGGCAACCACTTTCTTTTATTAAACTTTTCTACTAATTATTTGATATTATTGTATATTATTCTATGTATTATTTAATATTATCTTCTTATTATTTTTTCTATATTTCCATAAAGCTGATAATTTTACAAAATTGCGCGTTATTTCATGAAGTCTGTTAGGGTGGCCCATTCTAGTTTTTATTCTTTTTTTAAATAGTAACATTTCATAATTTTTAACTTTGACTGTAACTACGGACATGACTTTAGTTCCCTGGCTATAATCGAATTAATAAAATTAAACAAAATAAAAAATCAAGTGGGCTAGACAGACGTGTCCTTGTTTATTTTGAAACATTCCCAACAATTTCAGGACAGTATTTACATTTTCTAAATTATGAAGCCGACGAATATAATACCATTTAATTGTTCACGTGACACTTTGCTATACATGCCCATAAGAAAATCAATATTTTAAATAATCCTAAAAATTTTAAACAAACGCAATTTTTGCAATAACTATTTTTGAAATATTTTCTTACCAAGTTGGCCAAATTCATATTCCTCAGGGTTAGTTGTCTCAGAATTTTGTTATATTTTTCTCCCCAATTATTATCATGACATTGATTATATCCATAAAGAACAAACAAATTATCTTCAAAATCGTAAATTTTTGTATAAATTAAAAATAAAATTTTATATTTCTATTTATTTATTTATTTTTATTTTTTAATTTAAATCATTTCGAAGTCGAAGTACGACAATTATTTTTGATTTTCTTACAATAGTAAATAAACATGTAATAAATCGAAATAAAGTTAAAAAATTTCTATTGTTATCTCATGTATTGCCCATAAACTGTATCGTGTTTTCAGATAATAAATTACACATTGCGAGCTTTTTAAATAATTGTTATTTACGCCACACCTTGACAGCTTACTCAACGCGAGTACGCAAATACAACGTAAGGAAATTGTAACAATGATTTTTATCATTCTGTAAGTATTTACATAGTTTTTTCCAAATATTGCTATTTCACACGTTTTTTCAGACGTTTTCAAGATGACGGGAAAAGTGGTATTATTCGCATTTTTCACATAGTAAGTTAAAAAATACATACTTGCTGTGAAGAAATTTTATTCAAGAATGAAAGTTATATAAATTCTGGATTCGTAAAGAGCACTTTTTGCAAAATATACTAAATATTGATTGATAAAAAATTAATGAAAATTAATAAAATGAATAGATTATTATATGCTGTATATTCTTCTGTATGATTAAAATCGCATTTATTGATTTTGCTACATGCAAATAGTATTCTATAACGTCACAAATTACCAATCGAAAACGACAGATCATCTGTCAAAGCACCTCTGTCTGGCCCACTTAAGTTTGCATTTTTTTTAAAATAATCAAATTTTTTTATTTCTAACTCAGAATGTAATTTAGAACAGGGCCTTAGTACTCGCATTCTATATTAGCCAATATTACGTGAAATATCCCTGATCTCAATTACCTGCAAAGTTAAGAACTAATAGAATTGCATTATTTATATAAATACAGACCAGAAGCTTCACTTAGTTTAGTTGTAAATATTTTATATTTTTCAATGATGAAAAACTTAATTTAATTTTTTTTGTAGCAAATTTTGCAAATTTTTTTAAATATTGCAAACAATTTTAAAAATTTTGAGAATCTTTATAACACATGAATAAATAAATGTTTTTTCTTTTTGAAGCAATCGCAGCTTTATTCTCGTGAGACTTCTAAATACAGACTTAACAGTCTTTCCCTTGACAATAAGAAGATAAGATAATAAGAAAATACAACTATTTATCGTAAAAAGGTAATTCTTTCTAGCTGAACAGTCTACTATTATATTTTTTATTTAGAATTAATTTCTTTTAGTTGAATATTTTATTATTTGGTTGAAGATTTAAGTGTTTTGTTGAAAATTGTTTTTTTCTAGTTGAAAAGTTAATTGATCAATTTTCGGCTGAAAATTTATCGTTTTTAGTAGAAAATTGAAGTGTTAAATTTTTCATTGCGTATTCAGCTTTTTTGAGATGAAAATTCGAGTGCTTGATTGAAAGTTTAACAAATTTGTTGAAAATTAAATTTATTGGTTGAATATTGAACTATTTTTTTGAAAATTCGTTTTTTTTGGGCGAAAATTAATTTTTCAACTATAAATTTAACTATTATATTTTTTGTTGAAAATGTATCATTTTTTTAAAATTCCACTATTAAATTTTGCACTGAGAATTCATATGTTTTGGTTGAAGATTAATTTTATTGGTCGAAGATTTAACTATTTTTTTGAAAATTCGTTCTTTTCTAGTTGAAATTAATTTTTTTAAACTGAAAATTTATGTATTTTGTTGTAAATTCGTCTTTTTTGGTAGAAAATTAATCTTCTTGATTAAGAATGTAACTGCTTGATTCATAGTTGAACTACTTTCTTACAAATTCATTTTATTTGTTAAAGATCCATCTTTGTGGTTGGAAATTTAACTATTTGGTTGAAAACTAACTTTTGATTTGAAAAATCATATTTTCGGGTTGAAAATTCAACTGTTTTCCAAAGAATTCGCCTTTTTGGTTTGAGAATTCAACAACTTGGTTGAAATTCATTTGCTCTCTTGGCTAAAAAGTCTTGTCTGGTTAAAAATTCAAATATATTGTTGAGAATTTACTTTTCGTTTAAATTTGACTGATTTTTATTTAAAATTAAATTATTCTTTTGAAATATCAACTATTATATTTTTCGTTGAAAATAATTCTTTTTTTATTGAAGATTAAACTACTTGTTTGAAAGTGGAACTTCTTTGTTGAAAACTCATCTTTTTGTTGAAGATTCATTATTTTAGTAGAAAATTCAGCTGTTTTGTTAAAATTTAATTATTTGGTTAAAAGTTCAGTCATTTTGTTTAATTTAACAATTTTCTTCGAACTTTTGTCTGTTTGGATAGAAATTGTATTTGGTAGAGAATTACCCTTTTATGTTTGAAAATTCAACTATTTTGTAAAAAAAATGCAGTACGCAAGTGCTATTTCTTGCAGGGTCCTTCAAACTGGGCTACGTGTAAAATTCAAATTGCTCGATGTGACACAATTTTACGTGGTCTTTCTCGTATTGGAAATTGACTTGCCTCAACAAAAATCTGCAAAAAAGGTCAGTTGTGTTAAAATACATTTGCTCATTTTCTAAGGATTAAATTTTTAAATATATGTTTGAATGCCGCTTTCAAAATTTAATTGTTTAACATTAAAAGATTCAATGCAAAATAGTTCAATTTGGGAAGTTTATTCAGTCTAGTGTGGTCCAAATTTATACCTGTAAAAATTCGACTTTCGAGGTTTGGTGATCGATCCCCAAAAATTTGTTCGTTTTCGGGAAAAGAAAATCCGTAATTTTTTTTTTTAACGTTAACACGTGCTCCCGAGCTTTTGGAATTAACATGGGGTTTTAAATGGGAAAAGCTCGGTTTTCGAAAAAATGTAAAAAAAGTAGTACTTGTTACCAACTTTTTATAAATTAAAGTATAGTCGCCTCTCAAGGAATTTTTAAGGAACAAGTTCCATCCAATAACTTTTAATTTTGGCTCTTCCGATACCCCTTTAATTTGCCCGGAAAATGCCCCAAAATATGCAAAATAGTATTTTTCGGAATATTTTCAACATGAATTATTATTAATCGATAAGTGACGAGTTCTCAAGTATTTTTTTAATAATTTAAAATTTTCTAAACAATTATCATTTATTTAAAACATTTTTTTCCTCTTGTAAGTCGTGAAATGTTATTATCATTGGGATAAATTATATACAATTTAAATAATTTTTTCTTCTTAAAGTCGTAAAAAGGTAATTTCTTCTGGAATTCATGACACAATTAACGAATATTAAAGTAATATACCTTTTAAGGTTCTTTAGTAATTATTTAAATAATTGTTATTTGTTTAAACAATTGTTTCCGCTGGAAAGCGTGAAAAGTTATTTTTTCTGGAAATGATGACACAATTAACAGATGTTGATAGTAATATTTTTTTCTTAAGGATATTCAGCAATTTTTCAAACGAATTGAATTTCTTTTAACAATTTTTATTTGTTTGAACAATGTTTTCCCCTTTGAATCGTAAAAAGTTATTCTTTTCTGCAATTCATAACACAATTAATAAATTTTAAGAGTACTATTTTTTTGTTTAAGATATTTAACAATTATTTAAACAATTAAATTCAATTGCTCTAAGTACAGTAGAGTCCTTTTTCATTAAAATCACCCTCATACAATAATGGATATATAAATTTATTTATTTATATAATAAAGTATATAAATAAAACAGAAAAGAGTAGTAATTTTAAGTAAAAAAGGATTGTACTTTTCTTAGAGTAACTGAACTTAATTGTTTAAACAATATAGGGTATACGTTCTGAGATGAGGAAATACTGAATAATAAGCGACATAGAGTATGAGATTCGAAAAGACTAGACGTTTCTCTACCTTCCCTATGAAAAGGCCTGAGTGAGTAATTATTAATTGTTTAAATAATTGCAAAAAATCCTAACAACAAAAAATCACTCATAACATTCGTTAATTGTGTCATTAATTGCAGAAAAGAATAATTTTTTACGATTTACAGGAAAATTGTTTGAACAAATGAAAATTGTTTTAAAAATTACCAAATATGTTGAAACAAAAAGTACTACTCTTGACATTCATCAAATTTATATAGTTTATCCTGAAAGATAATATAACTTTTCACGACACACAGGGAAAAACATTTTTTAGGCAAATAATAATTTTATAAACAATTTAAAATTGTTTAAATATACTTGGAATCCCTTCTTTTATCGACTAAAAAAAATTATTCATGTTGACTGTTCTGGGCACAATATAAGAAGTGACTATACTTTAATTGTCAAAAAATTTATTAAAAGTACTTCTTTTTCCCATTTTTTCGAAAACCGAGCTTTTCCCATTTCAAACCCCATGTTAATTTCAAGAGCCCGGCGGGCGCGGGTTACAATTGAAAAAAAAAATAAAAAAGAAATTCCGGATTTTCTTTTTACGGAAAACAAACAAATTGGGGGGATCGATCACCAAAAATAAAAGTCGAATTTTTGGACCACCCTATAATATTATCAATTCCAAATATATCATATACTATTTGTTTAGGTGTATCAGTTTAAAAAAAAAGATATGTTTATAGTAAATACCGCTGCGAAGTACTATGGATGTAATCACTATGGGTGTATTTATTTGTGCTAATTTTATGAGCATTTTGCTTCCTCATAAATATCAAATAAATTTGCTTCCGCATAGAGCGAGGTTTTTCTCTAACTAAAGAAGAAAAGGATACTTTCAATATTTTTCAATCCTATGTTTCTGTCTTACCAAAAATCTTATTTTCAGGAAATCAGAGAGCCCACCAAAATATCAAGTGATGTGTTCTGTTACAATAAACAACTTTTTAACATGCGGTAGTTTAATAGATCAATCCACGCATCTCGCTCGCGATTATTCGAATAATCGCCCGCCTCACTAAAAAAAAAAGTATTTCAAAAATACATAAGTAAAAGAAGATAAGAATCACAGCCTAATTTTGAGATAGGTATACCATTAAGCCATTTCCCTTTCGGGGTAGGCGTGACACTACCCGATTCTGGTAGTGTTTCTAGGTTGATAACTTGTAGTAAATAACTACAAGTGTGGGCTCACCACACCCACGATGTGCCAACAGCACTCAGTTTTCTCGAATGGTCACCCATCCAAGTGCTAACCGCGCCCAACGCTGCTTAACTTCAGTGATCTGACGAGAACTGGTTTTTTCAGCGTGGTATGGCTGTTGGTATAGATAATAGATAATTAATTAGTAATAGATAATTTTATAAAATCCACTTCATTATTAATTCATTAATTGAAAAAAAAATTAATTATCTGAGTACATAGCATGCTTTTTCCAGGTGTTCCAGACTATTTAAAAAAATTCGCTTTCCAGATTTTCCAGGGTGTAAGAATACATTCTACCAAAGAAGATCCGTAGAAATAATCTACACGAGCAACTAATAATGTCACTAAAATCCACTCTTCAATACTGACAAATTCCTTTTAGCCAGGCAAACCGTGTCAATTTTAAACGCGCTCAATTATTTTAAAAAAAGTAAGAAAACTAAAAGAGAAAAAGAATAATAAAGAAGAGAAATAACGAGCGATTTCACGGGAACCGTCAGCACAGTGTTATTATCAATGATAAAAAAGAACTTTAAGCCTTATTTATGCATGTCGCGTTAGTGTGGGCGTAAAGGACTGATTATAACGCAGGACCAGATGAGACTCCCGATCTCATTCGCATGAAAGTCAACGAGAAATAAGTCGGATGTTGAGATGCAAAACTTGCCTTAACTACCACGTTGATTTGTGAGGGAGAATCGGAGCCTTGACTTTGTAAGATGAAAGAACCTCTGATATTCTCCTTTTCGAAATGCGTCCTCATTTGATTATCTCAACTTTTTAAATGGTCCATTTTTCACCCAAGAAATCGCCATGAACATATTCTCGAAAAATACTTTGTATACTTCGAACTAATTTAAACAGATAATTTTTTTTATATTATCTTTCATGTATTTTGAACACTTTCTTTCTCGGCAATAGTAGTCCAGTAGTCGTCATACCAATAGGTGTGCGGCTAAAGATCAAAATCAAACAGGAAAACAGAAAAAGTTTGGCAGATGTAATAGAGAGAGGAGTGTATATGGATGAATCGAGAAAAAAATGTTTATAAAAGACAAAAAAATTAAATTTGAAATGGTCAAGTTATTAGAGGTGTGAAAATAATTGAAAAAAAGTGAATAAGGCTAGGAAAGTTGAAAAGATTAAGATTAGAAAGGGAAAGGATAAAGGTGCTTAAATCTCTGGTGGAACATTGTTTGCAAGAAAAAGAAAAAGAAAGTTAAAAAATATATAAGGGAAAGTATAAGACATAATGTATAAGTGTAAGGGAAAAAGGAGAGAATGTTTAAAAGAAATAGAGGAGGAAATTAAAATGAGAAAGAAATGAGAAAGAAGGAATAAGGCATAAGTGATAAGATGTCAGAATAAAGAAAAACGAATAACTGGGAGAGGGATTTCAGAAAGGAAGAGGAGGAAGCCCTAGAGGGCCTAGAGAATGAGGAGATAGAAGCGCAACTCAATAGGTTAATAACAAGAAAGGCAGGTGAAAGTGATAGTCGTGGGAAGGGGAAGGGGAGGGATTCCCGGAGGATTGGAAAGAGGGGTTAATAATACTGATATACAAAAAGAGAGAAAGGGAAGATAAGGAAAATATACAAGGAAACAAAGGATAGGGTAAGAGTAGAGAAAGAATCATCAGAAGAGTCCTGGACAGAGTTAGGGTTGAGGCAAGAATGTCCACTAAGCCCACTGTTATTTTCAGTGCCCATAGCAGATGTGGAGGAAGAATTTAAGAAAGGAATGGAAGGGGCTTTAGTGGTAGGAGGAAATAGATTTTGGCCACTGGCATACGCAGATAACATAGTGTTACTAGTTAGAGAGGAGGAGGTATTTAGAAGTATGATGAGAAGATGAGAGAAATACCTTATTGTAAAGAAATTGATATGAAGCTTAGATAATTCGAAAGTAATGGTCTTCAGCAAACAAAATAAAAAGGAAAAAGAGAATGAATGACAGTTGAGAGGTGGAAAGTTTGAGGAAGTGAAACGATTTGTTTATTTAGGATTTTTAATCAAGAAAAACTACGAAAATTAAGAGCCCTTGAAGGAAAGGGTAAAAAAGAGCAACATTAGTAATGAAAAAGGTGCAGGGAATGGGAGGATTATTATTCAGGAATGATTTTAAAAGGAAAATGAGAATATCTGATGAGTCAAGTATCGAGTGTATTAATGTATAAAGTGGAAATATGAAGGTGAAAAGAATATGACAAAGTGGAAAGTCTGCATGACAAATACATTAGATGTATAGTGGGATTGGACAGCTGTACGCCTTGGTGTATAGTGTTAAAAAAGGTGGATAGAGAGAAAATGAAAATAAGAGCAGGTAACAAAGCACGTAAATTTGAAGAAACAGCCTTGGAAAGCGATGGCTGAACGCAGTGAAAGCATGCCTGGAGGAGAGGGAATTGAAAATAGGAGGAGAAAAGGGAATGGAAGAGAGAGAAGGTTAAGTAAATAGACATGCTTTTGTCAAAAGAATTAGTGATAAGAAAGCGCAAAAATGGAATAAGGGTACAACAAGAATTGATAGAAAGGGATAGAGAGGTATTAAATATAATAAAAGGATATGATTGGATAAGAGTAGAGGGAATGGCACAATATTTTGAAAGAAAGGGGGAAAGGGAGTCGCAGCAAGTGATGGCGAGGGTGAGATGTGGTAATACGGAGGTTCTATTAACTACTTGAAAAAACATCCTTTAGATATTAAATCATTCGTTATAGGTAGCCTACTTTATGTACTATCTGTTTTAACGAATATCAACAAGTTTTTATACATTTGATTTCTTCGTATAAAAATTGTGAAAGGGGGGAAAGAAGAAGGGTAGAGAAAGGGTGGTACAATTGGTAAAGAGATATAGGATTAGGGAGGGTGGGACAATTGGAAGTCGCGAAAGGTCAAGGCTAAAAGGGATAGAGATAGAGAAATAAGGGCAGGCAAAGGGTGGTAGAAGGATATTGGGTTGAAGGGTGAGAGGGTAAAATGTGAAAGGGGTTAAAGAGTGGTGTGAGGGGGAGGTGAAAGTTGTAGAATGGGTAGAGGAGGTGGGAAGGATGAAGAGGAAGAGGTAGAGGTAGAGAATGAGGGGTATGGGGTGGATGAGAAATGGTGTATAGGGGAATGCTAGTAGAGGGGTTTGGTGTTATAGGGACGGGGGTTAGAAGAAAAAATGGCTGAGGGGGAGAGGCAGGACGAAGAGGAACATGGGGAAAGATTATCCTGGGAGAGGGAAGGATGGGTTTCTGATTTCTCTATCGGATTTTAAGATAAAAAGTTCCGGATTTTTTCGTCGAACTATTAATGGGTTAAGAGACATATATTAATATACATGAGACAATTTTGGATTTACGAATTGAGAATATAAAATTTTGTTGTAACAATAGTAAAGTTCTTTTAACTATAGTTCGACTGTTGCTGTCTTATTTTACGTGCACGATAGGCTTAGACGGTGTTATTTTTCTCGCGATTGACGGCTGTTTTTCCTTCACCGCGGAAAGAGGAGGACGCGCGACTAGTGCTGCTGTCTAATCGAATTCTCGTATTCCGTCGATATCCACGTACGGACGCGACAAGTCGCGGACAGGTCAGCATTCCAAGAGGCTGCTGATCAGGATGACGCAGTAAATCTTACAAGAGAAGGTATTCCGTGCTCTTCGAACGCCCTGGCAGCCTCGAGCCTAGAGAACGCCAGAAGCGTCCCGCATATGGTCCCATTTCATGAAAAAGATGCAAAAACATAGCCAATTGTGCTTTTTCTGAACCTTTAATACTCTGAGTTTAAATTCCTGATCATTACATGTGAACAAAATTGAATAATCAAATATTATTAGCTCAAAAACCGAAGCTATTTCACTTGCATGCTCGAACTACATAGAGAGGTGTCACGCCACGTTGGGGTAATTAATTTTTGCTGTCACTTTCCCTCGTAGCTAATTTGTCTCGTATTTTGAATATATTCGAGTGATGTTTTTTTCAAATAAAAAATTTTATTTATAAATTCTTAAAGCAAAAAAAATCATAAAGATGATCTGGATCTCATTCCTTTTCCGATGCTTTTTCAACTACTTTTTCATACACATATATTAGGGCAAGGGACACGAAGATAAGATGCTAAAATCGCTCTAGATTGAAATATCGCCTCGTCCTTCGAGGAATGCATATAACCACTTTTGTAAGATTTACGGTGGGTAGTTGGTAGACTAATCGGAGAAAATTGCGGAACGGGTGTTGCGCGTGAAGATAACGCGGACCCGCGCATTCGATAGCGCTGCATGGACACGGCTCCTTACATGTCCGGAGCGGGTTCCGAGCCCCCATTGAGAACCTGGCATGGCAGCTATAAATCGTCATTCATGACAAACTCGGGATTAACTGAAGGCGCGTTATGTCGTCGCTCTCGTTGTTGCTGACCTCCCTCTAAAAGATGCGGCGGATGTGAGAGTACCTACACTGCAGTGTCTCACTTTTGTGAGATATAGTCTCTGATTTATATGAATCGACTTTCACGATCTCCTGATAACAGAAAAATTCTTTCACAGTGCCGATTTTGTATGAGTAATTTTCCAGAAAGAGGTCACTTTTCATCAAAGTAGTGTATTCTCTAGGGTGTAGTCCAAATATTAGACTTTCAATTTTTTGTGATAACCCCCCCCCCCAAAAAAAAAATTTGTTCAGTTTTCGTAATAATAAATTCCGTAATTTTGTTTCAAAGTTAAGCCGCGTCCCCGGGCTTTTGAAATTAACATGGGGTTTTAAATGGTAAAAGCTCGATTTTCCAAAAAATGGATAAAAAGTACTTGTTAGAAACTTTTTGTGAATTAAAGTATAGTCACCTCTTAAAGAGTTTTCAAGGAATAATTTCCATTGAATACATGTTAATTTTGACGCCCCCCATCTCCTTTTATTGTGCCCGGAAAATGCCCCAAAAAATTCAAAATAGTAGCTTTCTATCAAATTCTTGCTAAAGACGGTATTTTTTGGAATTTTTTCAACAGGTATTATTTTCAATCGATAAGTGACGAGTTACAAAGTATTTTTAAAATAATTTTAAATTGTTTGAACAATTATTATTTATTTATATAATTTTTCCCATGTAAATCGTGAAAAGTTATTATTTTCTGGAATTAACGACATAATTATAGAATGTTGATAGCAATATATTATTAAAGGATATTTGGTAATTATTTAAACAATGTTTATTTGTTTGAACAATTTTTTCCCCTGTGAAACGTGAAACATTTCTATTTTCTTGAAATAATCACACAGTTGACAAATTTTAAGAATAATATTTTTTTCTAAAGGATATTTACCAATTTTTAAAACAATTTTCATTTGTTTAAACAATTTGTTCTCTGTGAATCGTGAAACGTTATTCTTTTCTGCAGTTAATGGCACAATTAACGAATTTGCAAAGTAATATTTTTTTGCTAAAGATATTTTGCAATTATCTAAACAATTAATAATCATTCACTTGCGCCTTTTCATAGGGAAGGTGGAGAAAAGTCTAGTTTTTTTCTAATTTCTTATACTATGTGGCCTTCAATTCAGTATTTCCTTATCTTAGAACGTATACCATATATTGTTTGAACAATAATAATTTTTTGAAACAATTCAATTGCTCTAAATAAAGTAAAGTCCTTTTTTCCTCAAAATCACCCTCGGAGATTAATGGAATCTGTAAATTGAAAATAATTTGCATGTAGATCTGGCCTAAAGTATATAAATGAAACAGAACAGAGAAATAATTTTAAGAAAAAAAGGACTATACTCTTCGTAGAGCAATTAAATTTGATTGTATAAACAATCTGGGGTATACGTTTTTAGATAAGGAAATACTGAATAGTAGGCAACATAGTGTAAAAGATTCTAAAAAACTAGACTTTTCTCCACCTCCTCTACACTGAGCGAAGAATTCCCGTATAGTTCGGGTTTATACCCCAATAGTTCGGGTGGTTTCTCTTTTTTTTTGTTTCACACGAAGGTTTGGTGCGCTTGCACTACTGAGACGTGCGATCACCCGAACCATTCGGGTGCTCAACCGAAACAGCAGCAACCGAAGTGGTGGGGGGCCCGCCCCAATATTTGGGGAGCTTGCACGAATGATTCGGCTAGTGGCACGAATGATTAAGGTCGTTAGATAACTGGAATCAATTAAAAATCTTACACGTTGATGATTACAGTTCAACCCTGTCCTAAAGCACTACATGTACATTATCGAGTTTTCAATTATGTGATTTACCTAATCTTAGAATGCTCCGTTAGTATAAATATGAGTGATGAACAATAAATTCGACATAACCTAGAAAGAGTGACATTCGGGAAGAACCTGATGTTCATCAGCTGCGGCCATTAGCGAATATGCGCAAACGTCGAACGCGCAACATCCAACGCGGTTCACGACTCGAATCTCCTGAATCATTCGTGCAAGCTCCCCAAGCATTGGGGCGGGCTCCCCACCACTTCGGTTGCTGCTGTTTCGGTTGAGCACCCGAATGGTTCGGGTGATCGCACGTCTCAGTAGTGCAAGCGCACCAAACCTTCGTGTGAAACAAAAAAAAAGATAAACCACCCGAACTATTGGGGTGTAAACCCGAACTACACGGGAATTCTTCGCTCAGTGTATGAAAAGACCCAAGTGAGTGATTATTAATTGTTCAGTAGGCCCGGTCGGGCCTCGCCGCCAAATAAGAAGGCACCATAATTTCCAATAGTGTAGTAAACATAATAATTTTTTGCAAACGGGTAATGAAAGATAAATAATTGAGGTTTCCATTGATATAAATATAATAATGACTTATGTAGCTTATATGGTTGTAATGTTATTGTGAAAAATCGTGTTTCGTGCGAGTTGCCGAAAAAACTTTCACCAGTTCAAGATTTAGGTTTTTCTCCGCCCCGAAGTTTAGAAAGAGCTGTGGTGACTTCTCTGTGTCTTACTCGTGAAGCATTTTAGATAGGGGAGCGGGGATGCTGTATGTTACGGGCAACCAAGGTTCTTCATAACTTTGATCCCGTTTATTGTGTTCGTGCATCCATGTGAATGCTTCTATCTTGCTTTATTAGTTACGCTTTAGGCAAAGCCTTCATGACAATAATCGTAGTCATTTCTCTCTTTTATGCGTTTGCTTCAAGATGTGGTAACCGCATTAATAGTATAATTTTATTTTTAAATTATTTTTCAATTATTGATTTAAATGAAACGTATATTATTTCACATTTAATTTCAATCAGTGGCAAGTATAAGTGAACTGATACTCAATTGAAATTAATTTTTTTTTATTTTAATAATAGTTGAAATGCATCCCAAATTCGGTAATAATTATTTTAATGAATTATAGAATTATAATAATCATAGTAACCTTAAGTTTAATTTAGTAAGACCGTAGAATCTTTTAACTATAATTAATGGAGAATAATTTTCTTAATTCGATAATATTTTTAAGTATTGCGATTATTCACTTTATATTTTCACTTCAAAGGTCTCCCCTACTAGGAATATAATATAATATATCATTTTTATTCTAAATTTGAAACAAAAAGAATGGATCATTTCAAATAACCTATTTGAATTACAGTTGTCAGTATAATTTTTAGTTGACAGAAAAATTGGATATACTTCCAAAAAGCCCATACCTCCAATTAATTTGAAACTCCGTATACTTGCGTATTTTGATGCGCTGATGACGAAAATGATAGTGAAAATACGCGCAAATTTCATTTTCATGGTGAAAAGCATAACAAAATCCGTGAGAATCATTGTTTTTTGTTTTTATCTTAGTAAATAATGAAAGTTTACAAAAATACTTTAAATAAAAGTTGTAGATATTTTAAAAATACATATTTTATGTTGAATACATTTTTACTCTACGAGGAATATTTTTTGAGAAAATGCACTTAAATGATATGAAAAATGCATGCAAGACTGAATACGCGCTCGTAGAATGGTTAGGAGAAGCGAAACATTCGAAAGCGGACATTGGTGTGAGGGAGACAGCCAATATCTGAAATATACTCTACATTGTGTAGCTTATGTGACCTAATTTATTTCTATGACCAGTCACAGGGGTGTCTTCTCGCCTCCCCACGAGAAGTTGGAAAGGGGTAATAATTTGATCGAAATTATTTCTGTAGACATTTACAGGGGTGCCTTTTCGCCCCCCCCCCACGAGAAGTTGGAAAGGGGTAATAATTTGATCGAAATTATTTCTGTGGACATTTACAGGGGTGCCGTACAGCCCCAAGGCGTTGGAAAGGGGAAGGTATGTGACCTAATTTATTTTTATAGTCAGTCACAAGGGTGCCGTCCCCCCACGAGACGTTAGAAAGGGGTAAGAATGTGACCTACATTATTTCTGCGACTAATCACAGGGTTCACTTCCCGCTCCCCTACGATACGTTGGAAAAGGGGAAGGTATGTGACCTACATTATTTCTGTGACCAGTCACAGGGGTGACTTTCCCCCACGAGATATTGGAAAGGGGCAGAAATGTGATCTACATTCTTTTTGTGACCAGTAACAGGGGTGCCTTTTCCCTTCCCCAACGAGACGTTGGAAAGGGGTAGGGATGTGAACTACATTATTTATGTGACCAGTCACAGGGGTGCCTTTCCCACACGACAGGTTAAAAAGGGGTAGGGATGTGCCCTAATTTATTTCTGTCACCAGGTATGCGCTTTTCGGAAGTACACCCGAAAAATTAAACGTATTCTAATTGAAATATAACCTATATTGTATAATAATTAGTTTCAATTGATAATAAGGTTAAAATGTGTAATTGCAATTTTCATTCTATAATACTATACAATGTTAATTATTGAATTCAAATTTCTACACAAGATATGAAATTTCAACAAAGTACATAAATTTTGTCATAAAAATGATGAGTTTGTAAATCACAAATGAAATGATTAAATTTGCATTTAAATAAATTAATTCTCAAGCAAAAAGGCAAGAAATTTTTAAAGAAGTAGTTCAATTTTAAACAAAATAAAGTAATTTTTAACTTTCGACCAAATACTTGCATTTTGTATGAGATAGTTCGATTTTAGATAAAAAAAATACGAATTTTCTATAAGACAGTTGAATTTTCGAACTATACACAAAAACTCATCGTATTGATATATTCATGTTAAAAAAAATTATATACATCAAGAAGAAAATAATTCACATTACAGTAAATAATTCACAAATAAAAAAAATGGTGAAATCTCTCAGAAAAAACCCTCAAAAGAAAAGAGGGTAAAAAACGCCACCAAATAATACATACTTACTAGCATTAAAGAACAAATTATAGTAGAAACATATATGTGGAAGAAGTTATGAAAATTTCAGAAGAGAATGTTGTGAGATCACTAAAAATCGCCAAGTACTATTAGTGCATAAAACATTTTTGTCATTAATAGATTTTAATATTTAATTATTAGCGTCCCACAAGTAAAATATCTTCAATAGTAATAATAATATGAATTACAGAATTTGTAATTACAAACATTTCTTGAAAAAGCATATTTGACGGGCCTGTCTTTATAATGGACTTTGAATGAATCTCTGAAACTTGTATATATGAGTGCAGTTCCACGGACCAAGCTTCGGCGGCGTGGCGTCGCTTATACGTAAGTGGCGCGACCTATCTTGCCCCTTGGAGGTGGAGGGGATACACAGGAGTAAGCGAAGTGTACGAGAGTGGTATCCGCCTTCTCTTTCCAACCTATGTATCCCCTCCACCTCTAAGCTACTGGATACGCCGCGCCACTCACGTATAAGCGACGCCACGCTGCCGAAGTTTGATCGGTGGAACTACACTCTATATAGGCACTGAGCCTGGTTACACTAGGCCGGGTTACACCGGCGAGCCTACAGTGTGCCGGCTTAAAATAAGCTAGCTTAAACACGAGAGTGGCTCAGTTTCGCGACGGCGCAAAAGCGTTTTCGGCTGTGGCTCTCTGTCACACACGTGGAATCCTGCGACGCGAATCTGACCACTCTCATTTTAAGCTAGCTTATTGTAAGCCGGCCTACTGTAGGCTCGCTGGTGTAACCAGGATCACTAGCGAGCCTACAGTTGGCCGGCTTAAAATAAGCTAGCTTAAACACGAGAGTGGCTCAGTTTCGCGTCGGCGCAAATGCGTTTTCGGCTGTGGCTCTCTGTCACACACGTGGAATCCTGCGACGCAAATCTGGCCACTCTCATTTTAAGCTAGCTTATTGTAAGCCGGCCTACTGTAGGCTCGCTGGTGTAACCAGGATCACTAGCGAGCCTACAGTTGGCCGGCTTACAATAAGCTAGCTTAAATACAAGAAAGGTTCAGTTTCGCGTCGGCGCAAAAGCGTTTTCGGCAGTGGCTCTGTGTCGCACACGTCGAGTCCCTGCGGCTTCTGCGCCGGCGCGAATCTGGCTACTCTCATTTAAGCTAGCTTATTATAAGCCGACCTACTATAGGCTCGCCGGTGTAACCAGGCCCAATGTCTAGTATTGTTAAATATTATTTAAGACTAATCGATAAAGTTTAGCGCTGGGGCTATTATGATTTGATTTTTCGAAATACATACTAGCCCTTTAAGATTTGAAAATGGATTAATTTGAGATAAAATTCCTTAATGCAGTACACAGTATGTTTTGTATGTAGTAAAGCTTTATAGGTAATTTTATTTAAGATATTGCTTCTTGTGATTATACATGAACCATCACTAGCGTAAATTTTTATTTTAATGAGAAAAAGAATGTGAAATATCCGTTACGTTATTTTTCAGTTGTAATAAGAACATTCGGCAATGCTCATTACATTGCTTTAATTTCAATATTGTTATGTGCATGGGTTGCGATGTATACGTCTGGTGATTAACTACGACAG
This sequence comes from Andricus curvator, assembly GCA_932195095.1. Taxonomy (NCBI): domain Eukaryota; kingdom Metazoa; phylum Arthropoda; class Insecta; order Hymenoptera; family Cynipidae; genus Andricus; species Andricus curvator. The sequence continues at coordinate 488,338 of CAKNYM010052593.1, forward strand.
CGCCACCAACCTGGAACTATTGGGAAGAAATTTGAATTTCAAATCAATATTGATGAGATATCTTACAGTAAATAATTAATTTTGAACAGTCGTAAAACATTTTTGATTACAATGAATTGATATTCACTGCACTTTTTCATTAACATTCCTACAATAAATCTGAGATACCCAATAGTTCGCGTGTCAGGTGGCACTGTTGTCGTCAGGGTCGAAGAGACATTAATTGCAGAAAAGAATAATTTTTCACGATTTACAGACAAAGAATTGCAAAACAAATGAAAATTGTTTAAACAAATTAAAATTGTTTAAGGAATTGCTAAATATCCTTTAGAAAAAAATATTACTCTCAACATCCGTTGATTGTGTCATTCATTCCAAAAAATAATAACAGTTGAATTTTTAATTGGAAAATATTATTTTTTAACAAAAAGTTAATTTTCCATCAAACAGTTGAATTTTTAAGTAAATATTAAAATTTTTAACAAAATACTTGAATTTTCAACTCACAAAGATGCTTTTTTAATCAAATGGTCGAAATTTAAAAAAAAAATGATCAAAATTGAACCAAAAACAGTTGCGTTTTCAACAGTTGAACTTTCAAACCAAAAAGACGAATTTTTTGAAGGCAGAGCAAAGAAGATGAACTTTCCACCAAGAAGATTATTGCTCTACCAAAAAAAAAAACGAATTTACAACAAAGTTTTTAAATTTTGAATCCAAAAAGACGAATTATATACAAACCAGTTGAGTTTTTAGCTGGAAAATATGATTTTTTGTCAAAAAGTTCATTTAAAACCAAGTAGTAAAATTTTCAAGTAAAATGATGAATTTTAGAGCAAAAAAAATGAATTTTCAACAAAATCAACCAAAACAGATTAATTTTAAACCAAAAAGTTGCATTTTTAAACCAAAAGAATGAATTTTCAACTAAGAAGATTAATTTTCTACCAAAAAAGACGAAGTTTCAACAAAATACATTCAACTGGAAAATATCAATTTTCAAACAAAAATAAAAGTTACATTATCAGTTAAAAAAATGAATTCTCAACCAAAGAGATGAATTTTCAACTGAAATGACGAATTTTTTGCAAAAAAAAAAATCAATTTTTCAACAAAAGAGTTCATCCTTCAACGAAATAATCAGATGAATGGTTTAATTTACAACAAAAAAGACGATTTTTCAACAAGATACATAACTTTTAAAATAAAAGAGATAAACTTTCAAAACAAAAAGTTGATTTTTTAACTGAAAAATATCAATTTCGCACCAAAAATTTAATAGTACACTTTTCTGTTAAAAATAATTAACTTTGAACCAAAAAGGTTGGATTTTATTTTTGGATTGTATCAATTCAGTTCGTATTTGAGCGGAAGATGAGAAAAAACAAAATAGTTGAATTTTCAACAAAAAAAGAATTTCTACCAAAAGAGACGAATTTTCAAACCAAACAGACGAATTTGCGACAAAAAAAAAATAATTTTTAAACGATCAAAAAACCTATTCAGTCACGTTAAATGTCGTTGAAAACTCGAAAGTGCGTCATCATTTTCTATAACTGTTCCCTAAACTTTATATCCAGCACGCAAATAGAAATTACATCCTTCTGGTTTTTACATATTACTGAACTTTTCAGCAATTTTTAATGAAACAGTTGGATACAACCAGATTTAATTTACTCTTTTTCCGTGTACATACTACAGCGCAAAAACTTTAAAAAGAATAGTCTTTGACTTTTATGAAGTCCATGTACAATGGTTTGATCTCCTTATACCAATTCTAATTTTTTTTCATATTATATTATACTGCAGTGCACGATATCCTTTCCGCTTGAAAAAGCCCCGTTCCCAAATTTTTTGGGATAGAGAGCTCGTCAATTGAGATCGAATTTCCAATGAGACGAAAATACGATCTCGATTCGATAAAAAATGGCATAACTGTGAACCAGATTCTGAAACAAGGCACCGAAAGAGGCGTGGGTGGTTCGAGCTGCGCATTCAAGATCGGCATTTTCAGTACATCTCGTTCAGCCGCAGCCGTTTACCGATCCCTAGCGCAAAAACTCCACTGGACTGTAGCTGCTTGGCTGCGCCGCCACCGTCGCGATTTATAATTTCTAAGGGACCGTGCGCAGAGCTTTTTTGTCGCGCTTCGCGCATGGCGCACCAATAATTTATCCGCGTCTACGTATGCACGTAACGTACGTATGTAAGATGCGCGTGCGTCGACGTTCACAGCGAGATCGAAGCAAATAGTATTAAAAAAATTGAGACCCGCTGGCGATCGTGGAAAGTCAAGCGCAGCGATCGATAAATCGTCGTCGATTCGTGCGAACGAGACACGCATACGATGTACCCGAAAACAAGTACTTTAGTATAGTACGCACCTGCGCTTGTCTTTTGCCTAGAGACCGCACTTAAATTATGTAACAGTTTCAGGGTGTCGTCTGATGTAGAGGGTCAGAAAAATGATTTTTTTAAATCGCTCTTACCCTAGTTTTGGATCTCCAGAATATTCCCAAGCTTCTAGAACCATGCAGCGCTCGCGCGTATTTAGGCACTGCGGCGCCAGCCCTGCCGGCCGCCCTACTTACGCACCCAAGCAGCCGAAAAATGTATTTTCCATGCGTAGCCTTGATTATACCTGCTCGTTAGGAGATAAGATAAGATTCTTTTGTATTATCGTACTAATCGGGCCTCTGCTGAATCATAGCTCCATCTATAGCTTGTTTTTGCATGAAAGTACTGCGCCCGAGCGTCAGCGGTTTTCTCAAAACCACGTTTCTCAAATTGGCGAACACGATAACTCAAAACCTATCAAACGAATTGAATTGTTCTTGCGTGTTCAACCAGCTAATATGTTTCCTTCCTCGGTAAACTACTCCTAACTTGAGAAACAATTTTTTCATGATTTTATTTAAACAAAAAAAGAGCAAGTTTTAGGGGCAAAAATGACATTCTCCCCTTTTTGTCCACCATTTTTTTTTAGATGTCTCATTTTCTTCTCCTGTTTGTGGTCCACCTAGTAACCATGAGTCTGATCTTTGTAAATCTTTTAGGTTTTTTGGTTTCAAACCATTTTTTCGAGAGTTACCATGCCCGCTGTTTTGCTTCTTGAATCAGAGATGGACGTTAGGGTGGTCAAAAAAATTTTTTCTTCATATTTTTATGAATAACAACCGGAAATTGGTTCGAATCCACACAAAAATAAATCCATTTTTTTTTAATTATATTTAGAGGAGGTGCAAGCCCCATGAAGTTTAACACGTATTTCCCATGAGAAAAAAATACGTTTTTGTAAATGTTATTCAGAATCCTCAATATTAGCTGCATCGAGTTGAAACTCAACATTTCTCTTCACAATTAGCCATAGAATATGAATAAAATATTACTTTTCAAATGTCACTCCCATAAGTCTGTTTTATAGGGACCCAAAGAAACCCCATAAATGAAAAAATGGGGTTTGCGAGTTTTTGGCGCTAATTATGATTTTTTGCGTTTTTTTAAATGCAAATTATTTCTCATACATAAAATACTACATTATACTGATAACTGGGTGTTTAAATAAATTGTTTAAATAATTTATTATTGTTTTTAGCAATTTTATCTTAGAATTTTTGTTCACTTTTCACTTGGAGTGAGTTAAATAATTAATTAAAGTTAACAAAATCCCACAATTTATTATTATTATCAATAATATTCAATTTGAATAATGCTAGAAAGTTGCGGTTTTTTCTGAAATTTACAACTATTTGTTTACTTTTCACATAGGATAAGTTGATAAATAATTCAATTCAGCAAAAATAATTATTTAAAAAAATTATTATTGTTCACAGCTGTCTTCTACTTTATTAATGCAATATAGTTGCGGTTTCTTCTGAAATGTGTAACTTTTACCCACTTTTTACTTAGTAAAGTGATAGATAATGCAAGTTAACATACATAGTTTAAAAAAATTTAAACTAAATAATTAGTAGTAGGTGGAAGAACTAGGTGTGTAAATGACTTTTGAAAGTTTTGTTTTAAATCACAACAAGAAGTTTATTGCAAAGCGTAAAAGAAAAAATTGGAATTGAACATATTTTGATATCAGCTCCCCTCCAGCAAAATATATTCACGAAAAAAAAGAGATTGTTTAGAATATCTTTCTCTCTAATGTTTATTTATAATTTGTTCATAACTAAAAAGGCAAATCAAAGTTAAGCGTTTCAGAAGAAACCGCAACTTTTTAGCGCTTATCTAAGAGAAAATAATAATAAACAATAATAAATTGTTTAAACAACTATTTTTATTAACTTGCTTTAATTATTACCTCATTAAGTGAAAAGAAGGGCAAAAAGTTAAAAATTTTAGAAAAAACCACAACTATCTGGCATTAATATAGATAAAGATTATTATTATTATTATTAGTTCTGGGTTGAGACCGTAACAGCCCCTGACGCTTGGGTAATCCCGTTGCGTCCCCTTGTGAGCCTAAGCGTGACCCCAAAGCCCTCTCCATAGGGAGAGGACCGCAGCCACGCTGTTGGCTGATATCTCTGACTCACTGATGCAGTAATTGCCTGTGAGTGTTAGATGTTTCCCCGCAATCGCAGAACAGTGACAAAGGATGTGAGTTGCTGTCTCATTATACTTTCCGCACAGACGACAGAGGGGACTTTCCGCAAGCCCTATCTTATGTCTGTGATATCCGAGGTTCCCATATCCTATAAACATTTCTGTTAGGACTTTGATTTCGCTCCTCCCGAGCTTGAGTATTTCCCTTGCTCAGTTAGAGTTAAGCTTTGGGCCCAAGACTGTTTTGGCCTCTCTGCAACCAGAGAACAAATCCCACACATTCGGATGTTCCTCAGTCAGCCAACTGTTAATTTCTTCAGTGACTGACCTGCTGGAAATACCTACAACTGGCTCGGGTCCAGTACAATTTCTTCTTGCTGCTAGTTTGGCTAGCCTATCCGATATCTCATTGCCCTTGATACCGCTGTGTCCTGGGATCCATAGCAGGGTGACTGGGTTTTGTGTCGCTAACATATTTAGTGCCTTAAAGCATTTCCCTACTCATAGCGACGTGGTCGTTGTTCCATTCAAGGCCAATATAGCAGCCCTCTTGTCTGAGCAGATACGGATGTTTCTTTTGTTGTCATACTCTTTTGCCTTGTAGGCGCACTGGAGTATGGCCATAATCTCAGATTGTAGAACTGTGGCGTAGGACCCCATCTCGGTTGTGAAGTCCATTCCATTCCTTCTACGATACACACCGGCTCCTGCATTCTCCTCGTTCCTGAAGCCATCTGTAAACCAGTTGTCTCCATCACTGGGCAGGTGTGCGTCGCCGTTAACCCATTCCTCCTTAGTGGATAGGCTAACTCGATACATCTTGTCGAAGAGGTAGCGAGTGGCCATTTTGTCCCTGGATTTACCAAATTTATTCTCCAGGCCGCCTTCGCAGCCACGGTTTTGATGGTAAGATAGAGGGGCTCCAAACCTATTAGTGCCCCAGTGCTATCGTGGGTGTCGACTTCGAGGCACCAGGGACGCCTCTCAAAATCAGTTCCCTGATCCTTTCCAGTCGAGACTTCACAGTGGACAGCTCGACCCTGCTCCACCAGACCACCGCCGCATAGGTTAGCATAGGTCGCAAGATCGCTGTGTAGATCCACAGATGTGTATTTGGCTTCAAGCCCCAGCTTTTCACTACGGCTCTCCTACAGAGTCATAGAGTCGCTACTAGCTTCTAGCATTTGTTTTTCAGGTGCTCGTTCCATAAAATAGCTTCTTATCCAAAATGGCTCCTAGATATTTAGCTCGTTCTTTGATTTCCATTTGTTGTCCTCCAAGTTTCAATGTACTCGTGGTTCCCCACCGCGTCTGTCTTACTCGGATTAACCAATAGTCCAGTTTTCTTGCACCATGAATCCACTATCATCAGTGCTTGCTAAATTACTCCGAAGAGCGCATCCAGATGCTGGCCGCGCACGATGACCAGTATAGCGTCAGCATAGCCTATTACGTGGTGGCCCTGATTCGAGAGTAGATGAAGCAGTTCATCCACTACTAAGTACCACAGCAAGGGCGATAAAACTCCTCCCTGCGGACATCTTGAGTCAACGGTTCCGCATAAACGGTTCCGTAGTTAGATTCCTGTTGGTCAACATGTGGCACGTCCATTCCACAACTGCAATAGGCACATCATGTGTGATCATGGCCGCCCTGATCACCTCCCCAGAGGAGTTATTGAAGGGTCCTCTGATGTCCATAAAGGTTCCAATGGCAAGGCCTTTCTCCTTCAGTTGTCCTTCAATTAGGTTTACTGCTCCGCTTAGGGCCGTCTCCGTCAATTGACCAGCCCTATAGGCGTGTTGCTCCTTGTGAAGTGGCCTACTTGACAAGACCTTATCGCGGATATATCTATCCACAAGTCTTTCCACTGTTTTTAGTAGGCAAGATGTTAGGCTGATGGGACGGGAAGTTTTGGGTAAGGTATAACCGATCCTACCTGCTCTCGGAATAAGGACTACTCTCGTACCCCTCCATGCCGCCGGGACATGTCCCAACGTCAGATTGGTCCGAGCAAGTCTCACCAGCGCCTCTATAATGATCTCTCCAGTCCTCTGTAAGAGGACTGGATATATGCCATCTGGGCCAGAAGACTTCAGGGTCCACCTGACCATGGCGGGGGTGACAATCTCATTGGCTAGCCGCCGTTTCGGGCCCAGTTTGGCCGCAGAAAACTTTGTTTGCCTCTGAGGTGTCGTCTCCTTTTCTCCAAACCTTGAAAAGCTCGGGAAATATGCCTTGATCAGGTGATCGAAAGTATCCCCGTCCGGTTCTGAGTATCCCTTGCCGGGCAATTTCAGAGTGCCGAGAACAGCGTCCGGATTTCGAGAAAGCAGCTTATCCAGTCTAGCCGCCTCAGCTACCTTCTCGATGTCTGTGCAAAAGTTGGTCCAGCTCTCTTGCTTTGCCTTACGTATTGCACCCCTGTATTCATCCCTCATCGTTGTTAATGAGGTCCATAGTTCCTTCGTTTTGCCAGGACTGGCACCTCTGAACCTCTCTCTGGTTTCCCTGCGAAGCTCTTCGAGTTTCCCGTTCCACCAGTGTTTCTCCCCAGCCTTTCCGACTCTTGTAGGTCGACAATTACTTTCATAAGTAGCTTTGATGGCTTCCGTGAAATTTTTGGCTGCCCTCTCCAGGGTACCCACGTCTCGAATTGACCTGGGAACCTCTGAAAGTGCACATCTTAGTTCCGTGGAAAACTGATCCCAGTCCGTTCTTCTTGGATTTCTGACTCATTTAGGGTCAGCGATGATATTATCCCTAAAACTACTGGTACAGAGAGTGATGTCAATGACTTCCTCCCTGACCGAGTTACGGAATGTCGGGGTTTCCCCGTGTTGAGAATATCTAAATCAGTGGTGATGAGGTATTTCAGTAGGTCATTACCTCTTGAGTTGATATCCGTGCTGCCCACAAAGTATGGTGGGAATTAGCATCGCATCCCAACAGGAGAGGAATACCCCTTACCTTGCAATATTCCACCAGTGTAAGTACCTCCACTGGTGGGTTGGTATCGCTGCCATAAGGAAAATAAGCCGATCCCAGAACTAGCCTTCCTATTCCTTTGAGATCCGTGGCTATCACCATCAGGTCCCTCGAACACAGCTCAAGCAGCGGGACAGAGTTAACTCCCTTCGCCAGTATGCAGGCCCTTGGTTTGGCCGCCTTGGGGTTCCTGTAACAAGAAATACCAGCCCTCCCTAATCCCCTTATGGTATCTTGAATTAAACACGGTTCTTGGATTAGCGAGATACCTGTGTTCCTTGCAGCCATGCCCCTCTGCAAAACTGCAGAGGCGCCTTTGCTGTGATGCAAGTTAATCTGGGTAATGGTTAGACCAGGAGCAGTCATTTAGGTCTGCTCCCGATCTTCCTGTGTCTCAACAGGCTCCTCTTGTCCTGGCCGGCAACCCTAAAGTTGAACTGTCCGAAGTGATAGATGGGCCTGTTGTTGAGGGCCGCAAAAGCCCTCGTCTAGGACTCAGGCATCTGCACAACTAGGAGATGCCTGTTGCCTCCTACGAGCTGTCTTAAGTGAGGGGTTGAATTTCTCCAACCGACAGAGTACCTCAGAAGGGTCTTCCAGTTTACCCGGGAACCACGCCGTAGCCCTCACCATCTTCTGGAGCAACTCAACCCCACCCACCTTGAGAGATGCACCTTCGCACGACTCTGTCTCCACCACTGCTTTTAATAGCCAAGCTTTAGTCGCTAGGTCGGCTGCCACAAATACGAAGACCCCTCCCCTGCAGAAGGAGGTCACGAATTTTGGCCATTGATCTGAGGACACTCTTTCTAGCGCCCACCAGGTAGCCTTCCTGAAGATCTCGTACTGCCCCGTAGTGAGCAACGAGTCCGGGTAGTTGGTGTCGGTTACCACCATCGTCAGGGAGTTAGTCCTTTGAGCGGCTGTCAGTCCAGCTTCCGACGACTCTCTGTTCGTCGGCTGCTGGGCCGCCTTGTGCCTCTTCAAAGGCTTAGCCACTTCTGGCGGGGTGTCCTCTCCCCTACATCCCCTAACATCCCCCACCTCTCTTCTGTGCCTCAGTGCCAGATGTCGGCCCTGTAGCTGCCGACGTTCCAGCTCCTGCAGCTGTTCTACTAGCCTGCTGCGCTTGCCTCTTCAGTCTCCTTTTCAGAAAGCCGTTGATGCGTTTCTCCTTTTTGGGGGACTGATTGGCCTCTCCTATTACCATAGCCTCGTTCAGAGGGACCGTCGATCCCTCAGCTCCCGAGGGAACTGGGAGCACAGTCGCCACCTGAATTTGGCTTGCCGGAGAGACAGATGGAGAGGAAAGGGTTATTTTAGACCCGTTAAGGCCCAAACCCCTCTCCACCCTCCGCCACCTTCCTTCCTCCTCCTTTTCCATTTTTGGTATTGTGCGTGTTCATTTTGATCCCACGAGAAGCTAGGGAAATAAAAGGTCCGCCCCTGCAGAGCCCCGCATGCAGGGGTAGGACTAATTACTCGGGGAGGTCGTCCGGTGTCCCCGAGACACCGTTAGGATACCTTCGTAACCCCTAGGTGCCAAAGTGCCACGAGCACGATCACTCTACACCCATGGCTTAGGGGGGTGGTCACATTGAGTGAGACCCTCAATGTTCAAATATCCGCTTGCAGACCACCATAAAAAACGGAGGGCTGTTTCTTGGTCGCTATGCGGGCCGCAGGTCATTCCAGTCCCGATTTCGAAACTGTAAATCGGTCCGGGAGGGGCCTCGACCCAGGGATCCAGAAGGCCCGTGTTAGCTAGGCTCTTTAACCCTTCTACCATACCGTAATCACTAGTGATGGGCACTGCTCGGCCTGACTGTGGTAATACCTGACCTGACCGGTAATGTCCGTTCATGACGGTAAAAGTTGGTAAAACGCGTTCAGACCCAAATATCTCCAACAGGAAAGTTTTTTTTATAGAAAAAAAGTGGTTTAGTTGTTAGGACATCCCCTATCCTAAACTTGTACAAAAAGTTCTTCGGTTCTAAATGTTCCAGTTATTCTCAAAGTTATAAAAATGCAAAAAAGCTGAGCATAGCAGACGACACTTTTGACAGTTTCGCGCGAGTTTCGAGGGGAATTTGAAAATGACACTTTACAAATTGACAAATTACATTGAAAATCTGTTGCATTTATTAAGTAATAATTTTAAAATAATATTTAGTAGTGTGCTAAGTTATTTTGAATATCATTTCAATGAATATGACACTTAAACATTAAGTTGAGTACTGTGTATCGTATAGGTTATATTCCCTAAATGAAAATAATGTTTTTTTGTCTTTAAATAACATAAAATTGATAAATAATTATTATGAATTTAGATTTATGAGTAATTTGTGTAAATAATGTATTATTTGTATTGTCATTGTTACCATTTTTAATTATAATAATTGCCTTTTTGAATTTCGTCACATATAAATAATAAAAAATAATAAATTATTTACACAAATTACTCATAAATCTAAATTCATAATAATTAGATATCAATGCTATTTTATTTAAAGAGAAAAAAACAGTATTTTCATTTAGGGAATACTTAATACTTAAGTGTCATATTCATTGAAATGATATTCAAAATAACTTAGCACACTACTAAATATTATTTTTTAAATATTACTTAGTAAATTCAACAGATTTTCAATGTAATTTGTGAATTTGTAAAGTGTCATTTTCAAATTCTCCTCGAAACTCGCGCGAAACTGCCAAAAGTGTCTCTGCTATGCTCAGCTTTTTGGAATTTTTATTACTTTGAGAATAACTGGAACATTTAGAACCGAAAAACTTTTTGTGCAAGTTTAGTATAGGGTATGTCCTAACAACTGAACCACTTTTCTGTATAAAAAAACCTTTTCTGGTGGAAATATTTGGGTCTGACCGCGTTTTACCAACATTTACCGTCATGACCGGTCAGGATTGGTCATGACTGTGAAATACCGAGCAGCGCCCATCACTAGTAATCACACATACCCGGAGAGCCCGTTTATAGGGATCTTTTTCCTCTCACCCAGGAGAGCCCGTTTATAGGGATCCTTTCATTCATATCCATACGCATGCAGGCCGAGGTCCTTTTGAGCCCCATGCCCCACACGCTTAAGCCTTCTCACCAACTACAAGGTGTTACAGCCCCTAAGGGAGGTAGATGAAGATAGTTATTAACAATAATCATTTGTTTAAACAATTATTTTTGCTCAACTGAAATAATTATTAAGTCACTCCAAATGAAAAATAGACAAATAGTTACAATTTTCAGAGAAAACCGCAACTTTCTACCATTAAGCAAAGCAAATATGATTAACAATAATAATAAATTGTTTCAACAATTATTTTTGTTAACTTGAAATATTTATTACTTCACTCTAATTGAAAAATGGACAAAAGTTAAAAAATTCAGAAAAAAATCGCAACTATCTAGTATTAATATAGCAGAATATAACTATAGACGATAATAATTTGTTTAATCAATTGTTTTTGCTATATTAAATTAAATATCAACTCACTCCAAGTGAAAAAAAAATCAAAAGTTTCAAATTACAGAAAAACCGCAACTTCTAGCATTATTCGATATAATATTATTAACAACAATAATAAATTGTACAAACAATTATGTTTGTTAACATTAATGAATAAATTGAAAATTTGACAAAAAGTGGAAAATTTTTGAAAAATCCGCGACTTTCTATTTCCATTCTAAGAGAAAATTGCTAGAAACAATAATAAATTGTTTAAACAATTTATGTAAACATCTTATTCTCAGTATGAAGTAGTGTTTTATGTATCAGAAACAATTTTCTTGAAAAAACCAAAAAAAAATCATCATTAGCGCCAAAAACTCGCAAAACCCATTTTTTCATTGATGGGGTTTTTTTGGGACCCCATAAAACAAACTTGTGGGGGTGATATTTGTAGAGTAATATTTTATTCGTATTCTATGGCTAATTGTGAAGAGAAATGTTGAGTTTCTACTCTAATGTCTTTTTTTTTCAAGCAAAAAATGGATTTTTTTTAGGGGGATTCAAACAAATTTCCGGGAGTTATTCATAAAAATTCGAGAAAAAAATTTCCAATGCATTTTTGGACCACCCTATTGGACATCCGCCTTTATACCGCCAATGTTTGAGGCTCTGCAAAACTAAACGAAAATTCTGTGCGCAATATAAGTAGAGAAATAAATCCTGAAAGTGTCTTAGAGATCCACTGTTTTGGAGAGATATTGTTGCGATCTGTCACGGAAGGGGGGGGGGGGGGGTCCTTCATTCATGTACGCTATTTTAGAATTTCGAAAATGAAACAAATAATTTGCAGTAATTGTACATAAATTTAATATGAATTTAACCTCACGCGCCAAAGAGAACAAAAACCTAGCCAACAACAATTTAAAAAAAAGTCATGTCATTTTATTGGTCAGGGAAAGGTCAGGGATTTAGAAAAAATTGTAGTGTTGAAAAGTCAACTGAAATCTTTCTTGGATAAAAATGCAACTATTTGGTTAAAAATATAGCAATTATGTTAAAAAGTCATCCTTTTGACATGAAAATTCAACTGTTTTGTTGAAAATTCATCTTTTTGGGTTGAAAATTCAAGCATCGTCTTAGAAATGTTAGTTCTGGTTTAAAACTCATGTTTTGATGTTGACAAGTCACATTAAAATCTTTTTTGTATGAAAATTCATATATATTTTTCTTTTAATTTGTCTTCTCGATTTAAAAATTCATCTGTTTTGATAGAGATTTTATCTTTCTTAGATAAAAATGCACCTATTCGGTTGAAAATTAGTCTTCTTCGCTTGAGGATTCAACTTTCGATTCAACTACTTTGTTTAAAAATTTTGATAGAACCGCTTTGTTCAGAAATCATCTTTTTGTTGAAAATTCATATTTTTAGTTGAAAATGTATCTCTTTGGTTAAAAGTTTAAATATTTTGTTTAAAATAAATATATCTTTTTTAATTGAAAATTCAACTGCGTGGGTAAAATTTGAACCACTAAATTGAAAATTTGTTTTTTTTTTCAATAAAGATTTATCTCTTTGGTTGAAAATTTAACTATTTTGTTGAAAATTATTTCTGTTGCTGAAAATTCATATTTTCGGGTTGAAAATTCAATTTTTGTACAGAAATTCCGTCTTTTGGCTTGAAGTTCCAATAATTTCGGTGAACTTTTTTTTCTTTCATAACGGAAAAGTCTTTATTTGTTGAAAATTTGTCTTTACGGTTTTAAAATTAAATTTTTTGGCCGAAATTTAATATTTTTTGCTTGAAATATCAACTACTCCACTTTTTTGTTGAGAATTCATCTTTTTAGGATACAAATTCAATTATTTTGTTGAAAATTTAATTATTTTGTTGAAGATTCAAGTATTTTGTTAAAAAGTCACCTTTATGGTAGAAAAGTCACTATTTTGTTTAAAATAAGTAGATACAGAAAATCTCCATTAGTTTCAAGTTCCATATCTTATTATTTCTGGAAAATATAAATTACATGCAGGAAGAGGTGGGGGGGGGGGGGCGGTAGAAATATTTTGTAACGGTTCGTTACAAGGGGGAGGGTCTTGGACAGGGCCTATAATCCGTTACATAATTCAAATACGGCTCCCTAGTTGAGAGAATAACCAGGAGAAAAAATTCACGTGGAATTCCCCATGGAAAACCACGTAGGACTCCACGTGGATTGAGGTATTCCACGTGGGTTTATGCGTGGATTTCCACGCGAAACCAGGGTGGTAAATTGAAACAATAAACTTGGAAATCCACCTGAAATTTCCCATGGAAAGATATGTAGGACTCAACGTGGATTAAGGAATTCCACGTAAACTTATGTGTAGAATATTACGTGAAATGCGGATGATAAATTGCAACAAGTCACGTGGGAATCCACGATGAATTTCACGTGAATGAAGAATTCCACGTGGGGTTATCCGTGGAATTACACGTGACATGCGGGTCGTAAAATGAAACAATTCACGTGGAATTCCCCATTAAATCCCATGAAGGACTCAACGTGAATTAATGAATTCCACGTGAGGTTATACGTGGAATTCCACGTGGAATTCGAGTGATAAATTGAAACAAGTCACGTGGAAATCTACGATGAATTTCACGTGAATTAAGGTATTCCACGTGGGGTTATGCGTGGATTTCCACGTGAAATGCGGGTGGTTAATTGAAACAATTCACGTGGGAATCCACGATGAATTCCACGTAAATTAAGGTATTCGACGTGGGGTTATACGTGGATTTCCACGTGAAATGCAGGTGGTAAATTGAAGCAATTTACGTGGAAATCCAAGTGGAATTCCCCATGAAAAGCCATGTAGGACTTAACGTGGAATAAGGAATTCCAACGTGAGGTTATGGGTAGAGTTCCACGTGAAATTCAGGTGATACTTCGAAACAAGTCCCTTGGAAATCCACGATGAATTCCACGTGGATTAAAGTATTCCACGCGGGGTTATGCGTGGATTTTCATGATGAATTGCACATGGATTTCCAAGTGAATTAAGAAAACTAGGTGGATTTCTACGTGGATTTTTACGTATATTACTACGCGGAACGTTACGTAGAATTCTAAGAGAATCCATTTTCGCATATATCTTACCTGGAATTCCACGTGAAACTCCATTTTAAATTCCACGTGGACTGTTGGAATTCACCACTCGAATTTCATGTACAATTCCACCTGGGTTCAGTCTTTCTTTGAAAGCTTGTAGAAATTGCGCTTCCTTTTCTCCGACATTAAAGAAAAAATTGATCATTTTTCAGATTCAAGCCATGTTATACTTTAAAAAGAAGATAAATATAATTTTGTTAATGAAACATCTCTCATGAAAACATTTTTTTCTCAATTTTCCAATACCTTAAACCAAAATTTCGAATGTAGCTTACGGGCCGTCCATAAACTATGTAACCTATGTGGGGGGAGGGTCACGCAAAAAACTACAGTTGAAACAGTGGTAGTAAGAAGGGGGCGGGGGGTAGTGGAAGTAACGTTACGAACTTAGATAAGAGTACGTTTCCTGATGATAAAATTGAACAAAGTTTGCGAATGTTGCGACAAATGGCCCTGCTACGGTACAGAGTTCAATAATAACTTAATAAGTTTGAAAATCACTTTTGTAATGCAGACTTCTATCTCTTTCCCCCATTCTGCTCTTTTTCCATTTTTTCAAGAATTCTTCTTTTTCCTCCTTTTTTCAAGAAACTTCCACTTTTTCCCCTTTTTCTCGTTTTTTTCGCCTAAATGCCAACTGAATTAATAGAACCCAATAAGACATTCGACGTGTTTTTGGTTGAAAAGTCTACTATTATACTTCGGTTCGGAATTTATCTCGTTTAGTTGAAAATTCTACTATTTGGTTGAAAATTTAATTATCTTGTTGAAAATGCAACTATTTTGCTAGAAAATCATCATTTTTGGCCAACAATTCAACTACTTGCTTGAAAGGTGAACCAGTTTGTTGAAAGTTAATTTTTGTTCTTGAAGATTATCTTGTTTGGTGGAAAATTTAAATTTTTGGTTTAGAAAATTAATCCTCTTGGTTAGAAAAAATCGTATTTTTGTTTAAATGTTAAACTCTTTTGTTGAAAATTCATTTTTTGTTAAAGATTCATCATTTTAGCTGTAAGTTCACCTCTTTGTTTGAAAATTTAACTATTTGGTTCAACAAATTTTGAAAATTAATATTTTCAATTAAAAATGTATCTTTTCTGGTTTGAATTTCCAATGTTTGGTTAAAAATTCATGTGTTTCTGATAAAAATTCGTCTGTTTTGGTAGAAAATTAATCTTCTTTGTTGAAAATCCATCCTTTTTGGTTAAAAATTTAACTGTTTAGTTTAAAATTAATCAGCTTTGATTAAGGAATTTATTATTTTGTTCAACATTCTTCTTTTTTTTTTGTTGAATGCAACAGTTTGTTATTTCAAACTGCTTTTTATTCCTTTTTTAGTTCAAATATCATCGATTACATGTTTTTTTAAGAATTCATATTTTTGGTTGGAAAATCCACCACTTGGTTTAAAGTTAAACTGCTTGTTGAAAAATTAATTTTGTTGTTGTTCAAGATTCATCATTTTAGTCGAAAATTAATTTTTTCGTCCAAAATTCGTATTTTTGGTTGAAATTTCAAGTATTTGTTTAAAAATTATACTATTTGGTAGAAAATTAACTTTTTTCTTGAAAAATCGTATTTCGGGGTTAAAAATTTAACTGTTTTGTATATTATTCGCCTACTTGGCTTCAAAATTCAACAACTTTGTTGAAAATTCATGCATTTTGATGAAAATTCGTGTTTTTGGTAGAACACTAATCTTCTTGGTGGAAATTCATCTTTTTGTTTGAAAAGTAAACTATTTGGTTCAAAATTCATTTTTTTATTCAAAAATAGTTCTTTAAACTGAAAATGTAACTATTCAAATTTTCATTAATAACTTATCTTTTTTGAATAATAAATTTAACTATCTGGTGAAAAATTCATGTATTTTGTTGAAAATTTGTCTTTTGATCAAAAAATTCATCTTTTATGGTAGAAAAGTTACCTTTTTTGATTGAAAATAAACTTTTTTATTAAAAATTCACCTTCTCGGGTTAAAATAGCAATAATAATTTGCAGAAATATTTAATTAGGTAAATTAGTGACTGTATTTTCTCTAATTCAGATTTAGAAAAAAAATCGATTGTTACATGGTTTTAATTAGGACACTTTCTCCCTTTTTCGGGCATCGAATTCTAACATAATTAATATTAAAGACCGGCTTTGATATTTTTAGCTTTAAACTGGGCTTTAAATTCTTATAATTTAGACAAATACGCGAGTGAGAGTATAATAATAGCAAGCGCCCTTTTTTTAGGTTTTTGGTATGCAGATGTGCATTAAAGAATAACATTTTCTATGACATACTAATATTTTTTGTTATCAAAGATTTGAAAAATTATAAAAATGAGGAAATTTCATGATTTAGACCACTATGCTGGAATCATTTCGATCAGTCTAATTTTTTCGGGGCTGCTTCAAACGGAAAGTATTGATATGTGTGGATTGAAAAATGAAATTTCTATGTCATACTGATGTTTCTTTGTTATCAAAGACTGAAATATAACAAAAATGTTGAAATTTCATTTTTTAGACCACTATGCTGGAATATTTTCTTTTAGATCAATTGTCTTTGAAAGTGTATTTTTTTATCAGTGATTAAAAAATATTAAAAATGAGGAAAATGTTTTGTTTTTTTAACCATAATGCTGGAAACTTTACTTTTATTCCGATGCTTCTCAGGGATCGTTCAAATTGAACGTCTTAAGATGTATATGTGCATTATAAAATAAAATTGTCTATGACCTTGTATGTTTTTTTTGTTATCAATGGATAAAAAACGAGAAAAATGGTGAAATTTCGTTGTTTAGTACACTATGCTGAAATATTTACTTTTAACTCGACTGTCTTCAAAGGTGGCCCAAATTTAAGATCTTGGTATGTAGATGTACATTAAAAAATAAAATTGTCTATCTAATTCTGAAGTTTTTATGCTATTAATGGTTAAAAAATGGCTTAATAAAGAAAACGATTTTGATTGTCAAGCAATTAAGCAAAATTGTTGAGATTTGAAAATTATAACGGGAGAAGCACGGGGGAAAATAATTCCTTTGCCTTTTAACACCAGCTGATGTTGTATGAACATTTTTATATGCACGCATTTTTGCGTGCAACTGGAGCTAGTATCTTTCTATTCCTAACAAAATACTTCTACCTCATACAACATGAATTTATCATAAATCCAGGTCGGTTATTCAAATAATACACCACTCAGCAAACAATAAAACACTGCAGAATTGCACTCCTATTCCCAGATGATTACTCTCTAAGATAGCATGAAGCGTTTTCAGAAACCAAGGAAAGTTAAAGAAATGCAGTTAAACAGCGACAGTTACTGCTACGAAAGAATATGCAATTTACTTTCGAAAAACTGGGTTGGTCACTAAAATATTCAGATTCACTGCAATTGAAGTTACAAGCAAGAGTGCAATTGTATCTCTTCTCGCCCTAAGCTCATCATCAGACATGTTCCTTGCGGACCGAACGCGGAATTCATTCAATGGCGTGTCGCATCTCATTAAGAATCCATGAGGGAGAATAAAAGATAGCAAGGAGGTAGCTGACCTACACGGTCAGCAGTCTTGTCACAGCACGTCACTCAATCAGACTTTCTTATATAGTATATCATAGCCTCGTCACGTCTTCAGTGTGATAGAAACGTGATATCTCGATGCTCCTAGAGTCGGAGGACGATATCACGACTTTCAGTGGGAACGACCTAAAATGTTGACATTGCGCCTGAAAGTGATGACCATAAACTGCGGTGTCATGGGTCCAGTGAATGGAAGAGTAATGGATTACGAAATCACTCCAGACCGAGGAGTTAATAATCGGGTATTTTAATGAAGTCTTCATGAACAGTCTATTCAATATTTCAAATAGGAATAGGTATAGAACTTGCAGTCAACCTGTAGTGTTAGAAATTTCTGTGGAAATTCTCAGAGACGCGTGACTAAAGCTTTATGCAGAAACCGTTTCTAAATTTTTCTAAACAGGGACAGAAATTTCAGCAAAGTAAGTGCATAAAGCTTTAGTCACACGTTTTCGAAAAGTCTGTTACAATTTAGTAATTTTCAGTTACTGCAACTAAAAATTTTGAAGGATTGAAAAATAATTTTTAGTTTATTAATTTTAATATAAAATATGTAGACTATATTTGTCCTGACAATAAAAATAGTAAGAAAATATGAGTGAAGTTAATATAAACACATTTGATTCATTCAGTATCTTATATAACCTAGATACACACGTAGTCATTTACATATAAACTTCACTCACATTTAGTCTTAATATAATTTATATTGTTAAGACAAATATATACTGCAAATTTATATTAAAATTAATGAACCAGCGGAGCGACTCAAAATTACAGACATAACCTATCTATTCAGGAGGGCGTCATTTTGCGTAAACAGCGGACTCACCATTCGATAAAAACCTGGATTAATTATTAATTTATGCAGCTGCTGCTAGTCAATTGCGGTCCCGATGTACCTTTTTGGAAGTTCATTTACGAGGCCGATGATCGCAGTATCTTGTAATTATTTTATTGCAAAGATGATTCGCTCATCAACAAAGCTTCTAGGTGGTTGCCTTTAATCGCGATTTCAACACTTTTTTCTCTTCTTGTGCAAATTTTTACTCCTTCGCACGCTTGAGATCATTGAATATCGGAAAAAATTTTACTGCCTCGTTATAATTTGACACAACCTTTCGCAGTGCATTGCCACCAATGACCACAACCACCATGCTTTGTCCGCTTCAAACGCGATTTAGAAGCGAGGAGTGCGCAGTTGCTAACTGTGCACTTCTTCCGGTCACGATAACTTATATTTCTGCTACCATTTAGGAATTTTAGAAAACTATTTGTAATTTTCAGATACCGTTTCTGAATGTCATTAAATATTGAGTAAATTTACTATAAAAGTTACTGAATTTTGTTTTTAGCAACCTAATTTCATGAATTTCAGTTACTTTAGTACCATAAATGTGTCGGAATTTTCCGAAAATTTCTAACCGTGTACGCAACTGCAGCTCTTCTATTTTTATGGTACTGTGCACATTTGCAGTGCCATGAAAAATAATCGACATGTATTTTCTCATTTTTGGAATAGAGCAATTTTAAAGGGGGAAACTATCCTTGAAAGGCGAAATTCTGATGTTTCAAAGACACCATATTCGATCCGCCATTTTGAATAATTTAATTCTGAGCTTAGTTTTGAATTCCGCGACCTCAAAATTCCTTTGAAAGCATTTTAGCTTTTAAATTACTTTACCCCTGATAAGAGGATCCCACAGCCTTCGGAATTTTGTCTCGATTCATACTTACCAAACTTGTAAGATGCTAAAGTAATTAGATGTGTTTTTAAGCCATTCGCAAGAAAAACGGCTTTAAAAAAATACACGCAAGTTACATGGACCGCGACTTAAACAGTCTGGGCTTGATTCCTACTTCCTGAATTTTTTGCCATTTCTTTTATTGCAATTGACTATTTGATTTTTTTAAATCAAGCCGAATTATTAATTTTTAACCATTTTTTTTTAGTGAAAAAATTGTATTTTCAATATTTACCATAAGAAGATATCCCATGATAATAATATGGGGAAAAACACATTTTTGTAAATTCCGTTAAAAACGTGCAACTTTATAATAAATTCTAGACTATGTCTTCAGGATCTGATGAAAACCGAGGGGCTGACTACTCGACCGATTGGGTGTATACTAGGCTGGCCCTAATTTTTCACTTTTCGAATTTCTTTGCTCTCACCCCCCAGTTTGGTTCGAATGCCCAAAAAAAAATTTCAAAATTTGAGCAAAATTGGTTAATATTTAGGGGTGCCGCAAAGACCGTGAAGTTTCCCATTGATTTAACATGGGAAAAAGTCAGCTTTTTGTCAATCTAATATTTAAACGCGATAATATGTTACAAATAATTCCGTGTTTCAGTATATTGTTCAGAATTCGTCAGAGAATAAGAATCTATCATAAATTTTGAGGTTGAATAATTTTAAGCCACTCTTAGGGGTCCCCAAAGAAACCCCCATAAGTGATAAATTTGAATTTTACGTAATATTGCGGTTTATTGACGCTTTTCAAAAGTTAAAAAAAAAATAAATAATCATTAATCAGTTATTTAAGAATACCCAGTCATTTTTTACCTAATATACAATTATTTAAACAATTTTAATTTGTTTAAATATTTGTTTTTTTTCAGATAACTCGCGAAATGAACGTATTTTCTAGACTTTATGAGTTATTTAATCAATAATAACAATACAATAATTTGTTTAAATAATTTTACAATTATTTAAATAATACATATTTATTCAAGCATACATTTTACCTGAAAAAAAGCAGGAGGAACATTTTATATCACTACATTTTCGACAAATTTTTATATTTTTAAGTACTAATTTATTTATTATGAATACACGTGGATGTTTAAAAAAATTAAATTTGTTTAAACATCTGCGAGTCTTCATAATAAAAAATTAGTACTTACAAATATTAAAATTTGTCGAAAAGTTAGTGAGATAAAATGTTTCTCCTGCTTTTTTCAGGTAAAATATATGCTTGAACAAACATGCATTATTTAAATAATTGTAAAATTATTTAAACAAATTATTTTGTTGTTATTATTGATTAAATAACTCATAAAGTCTAGAAAATACGTTCATTTCGCGAGTTATCTGAAAAAAAACAAATATTTAAACAAATTAAAATTGTTTAAATAATTGTATATTAGGTAAAAAATGACTGGGTATTCTTAAATAACTGATTAATGATTATTTATTTTTTTAACACTTTTTAAAAGCGTCAATAAACCGCAATATTACGTAAAATTCAAATTTGTCACTTATGGGGTTTTCTTTGGGGACCCCTAAGAGTGGCCTAAAATTATTCAACCTCAAAATTTATGATTGATTCTTATTCTCTGACGAATTCTGAACAAAATACTGAAACACGGAATTATTTGTAACATATATGCAGCACCCCTAAATATTAACCGATTTTGCTCAAATTTGGAGATTTTTTTTTGGGCATTCGAACAAAACTGGGGGGTGAGAGCAGGAAAATTCGAAAAAAAAATCCACCAAGTATAAATAAGAACCATCCTAGTGTATACCTACTTCTGACTTCAAGATATTTCATGTGAATTCACGTGACTTCAAGTGACTTCAAGTGAATTCACGTGACTTTATGTGAATTCAAATGACTTAAGATATTTCAGGAGAATTCAAGTAACTTTAGGAGAATTCAAGTGACTTCAGATATTTGAGGAGATGTCAAGTGACTTCAAATAAATTAAAGTGATTTCAAATGAATTCACGTGAGTTCATGTGATTTCGAATTACTTAAGATATTTCAGAATATTTCAAGTGACTTGAGAAGAATGCAAAGACTTCAGATGAATTAATGTGACCTCATGTGAATTCAAAGGACTCCAGATATTTCAGGAGATTTCAAGAGAATTCAAGTGTCTTCAACCAATTTCAAGTGACTTAAAATGAATTCAAGTGACTTCAAGTGACTTCAAGTGACTTCAAGTGAATTGACGTGACCTCATGTGAATTCAAATGACTTAAGATATTTCAGGAGAATTCAAGTGACTTTAGGAGAGTTCAAGTGACTGCAAGTGTCTTCATGTGAATTCACGTGACTTAATGTGAATTCAAGTGACTTCAGATATCGGAGGAGATTTCAAGTGACTTCAAATAAATGTAGGTGATTTCAAGTGAATTCACGTGAATTCATGTGATTTCGAATAACTTAAGATATTTCAGAATATTGAAAGTGACTTGAGAAGAATTCAAAGACTTCAGATGAATTCATGTGACCTCATGTGAATTCAAAGGACTCCAGATATTTCAGGAGATTTCAAGAGAATTCAAGTGTCTTCAACAAAATTCAAGTGACTTAAAATGAATTCAAGTGACTTCAAGTGACTTCAGATAATTCAAGAGATTTCAGGAGATTTCATTACAAGTGTTCACCTGACTTCACGAGTTGTCTACCCCTCAGCCTAGATCAGGGCTCACCAGAAGGCAGTCATTGACTGCAAAGACTGCCAATGGCAGTCACGAGACTAGGTCAAACAGGCCCTCCTATATTTTCGTCGAACTTGTCCTTCGGCTCGTCCTAATCCTTCACGGTAAATTATAGTTTGAAATGAAAAAATGAAATGTATTGTGAATTCAAGTAGAAAAAAATCAGAGTCATCGGTGCGAACAATGAGCCGCAACGAGCCTAGATCTTCTAAATATCTACGACATATACAATTTTCCGCCCCCCCCCCCAACCCTTAGGTCACTTATCTGCATCCGCGCCTGAATCTAGGATGTTGAATAGGCATTCTAATAATAGTCTTAAATTTTTTAAGAAGAAAATTAGAAACACAATATCGTAAAGTAAATCTGTGCAAAAATTCTATTCTTGAACAAAAAGACACAGAAACATTATGCAACCAAAAATCAGTTATTTTGAAAAAACATATGTTCGAAAAGCTCAATATATGAAAAAGAATTGCATAGAAAGGCCTCATAGTCTTAGATATCCTGCCACATTGAGTTCAATACCATAAGATTACTCGAGCGATCGACATTCAGTGTGGCAAATCATAACGGTAAACGCACATACAATGTATATGATGTTTCTACACAGGTTAAAGGTGAGAGAAAAAGCAGCCTGGTTGGGTGGAGATTCATCTAGATCGAGGTCTTTATAAACTACAAGATACGATAAGTAAGATAAGGCTGAAATACTGTTATATAACTCTATTTCAAAACAGCGGTTCTGTAGTTCAATTTTAGGTAAAAAAGTGATTATTCCGAAAAAAGGGGGTTAAGAGGGCAGTTTCCTTATTATTGAAAACTTTTTATATCATATGGGTATCTCGTGAATATTGAACTGAGACAAAAAATTACGCTAAGAAGATAATTTTGTTGAGCAGTTTTTGTTTCTTTTAAACAAATTTGACTTGAACAAAATTTTTGTTAAATACAGAACTGGCTGTACAGAACTGGATAACCAACAAAATGGACATTTTTCAAGAGATCGAAAAAGTATTCTGTAAAATCAAAGTCAGCCAATTCCGAGGAAATCGACAGACTATTTTCAGATTTAAAATCAGATTTGAGTAGCGATTAAAAATCAAATTTTTAATTTGTCCCAAAATAAAAACTTGCTCCTCAGATATTGAGATGGTGAATCGAATCAAAAGGGGTTGATCCAAAAAATATATTCCGTTCCAAGAAAATTAAAATTGAACATTAAAATTGAACATTAAAATTGAACATTAAAATTGCTAAAAATGCGACAAAAGAAAAGAAAATACGTATATATTCTTTTTCATTGAATGATTATAATTTCAAGGTATATCAACGCTAAAAGATTGAAAAAAAATATTACCTACGTTAAATTTTTAACTAAAATTGAACTAAATTTTATTAAAAATTAAAAAAATATATTGTATCAAAAACTAAATTTCCAAAAATTCCTTTTACCGCAATATGTATCGGATTTTTCAAGAATTTGTTATGCAATAAACCCAGTTTCGGTTAAAAATGTTGGTTATCTACACGGAAAAAATTTATCCGTGAAGAAGTCACGAACTTGTAGCTAGGTCTCGGATACGAGATAAAAAAATGAAACATTAAATCCTTATTTCTATGAGAAACATATGCATAAATTTCGAAGTTTCTTACGAACAGTTCGAATTTCTTACGAACAGTTCCTGAAAATTTCAGACTGAAATAAAAAGAGGAAAAATTTTATTTGTGCGATTTAATTTTATATTAATTTATAAATTCGCAACTCAGAAGATTCGAACCTCAAACACTGCTGACTCACCAGTTTCTAAACATAAACCAGGAGTGCGTAAACACGCGCAGCCATCGAGGTCAAACAAAATAGGTATTATAAAACTTCTAGCCACTCATTCGACGAGCTCGAGGCACACATACGAGCGCACACACGCACCGCGCGTGCCTGCGTGGCCCACGTACAGGGCGACTTAGTTTGGAGTTCCCAGATTTGTCGGGCAAGCTCGTGAGTGCTCTGAGAATCTTTTCCCAATCACTCGTAATATTTTTGTAATTATTCACGTAAAAAAAAGTGATGAACCGTTTTAGAATTTTCACATCGAGTTCCTCAATCTTTCTCAAAGTTCGCAGGTTATTTACGAAAATACATAAATATCCGATGAATTTTTCTCATATCCGAGACCTAGCTACTAGTTCGTGACTTTTTTACGGATAAATTTTTTCCGTGTAGTTGTATACTGCGACCCATCATTTTTTTCAATCAACAAAACTTTTTGTTGCGCCCACAAAAAAATTTTGTTGAGTATACCAAACTTTTTGGATGGATAAACAATACACGGCCCAAAAAAATAATTTGGTTGGCTCAACCAAAGGGTTTCGAATGTTTCTATAGCAAACGAATAAGAGTCGTTGGAACAACTAAGCTTTTGTTCAGCCAACCAAACAAAGAAGACCAAGGATTGAAAAATAGACAAAAAACATAATCAAAAAAAGTTTATGTTTAAATTTGTTCAAATATATTTTTATCAGTAGATATACTTGATTCCATATTCTTATTAAGCTTTCTCTAGTATATATTTTTCAGTACAGCTTAAAAGCATAAAAATGACTATTTGAAAAATCTACTATTTCTGTCTATTTCCTTAGACGTTGAAATATGTTTCTAATTTATTTTTATCAGTTGGAAGGTCTTAGATGTTCAAAATATGTTTTAATGTCAGCTAAAAAAAATGAATACAGTCTAAAAAACAGAAATTAAAAAAATTATTATTAACGAAAAAAACAAAATTATAAGAATAACAATCTTTTTAAATTGCTCTATAACAATTAATTCCAAATTAATAATATTTTATCAGAGCGTGCTAATGTACACAAAACTACAGGGCTCGGAATAGTAACCATACTTCTCTCAATAAAAGTAACCGAAAAGTACCACTAATGTGGCAAAAAAGTAACCAAAAAGAAAGATTTTTTACCAAAAAAGACAAAGTTTCCACCAAAATTATGAATCTTCAACAAAAAAATGTATGTTTAAGAAATTATTTCAACTTTTAACAAAATGGTTGAATTTTTCTGACTGAAAAAAATGAGTTGTTAAGGAAAAATGTAATAGTTGATATAATAAACAAAAAATATTTTAATTTAATATAAAAAACAGTAGAATTCATTCAAAAAAGACGATTATTCAACAAAATAATTTATTTTTCAACCAAATTGTTGAGTTTTTAAGCCAAAAAGACCAATTTTTATAAAACAGTTGAATTTTCAACCAGTAAATATGGACTTTTGACAAAAAAGTTATCGGTCAACCAAATAAATAAATTTTCTACGGAAAAAGGGGAATCTTCAAATGCAAAAGACAAATTTTCAACAAAATAAATACATTTCTAACCAAAAAGATGAATTTTCAAATAAAATTATGTATTTTTAGACAAAAGGGTGGTTTTCAATCAAGAAGATTAATTTTCTACTCAAAAAGACAAATTTTAAACTGAAATGATGAAGCTTAAAACAAAATAAAGTTTTAATAATACATAGTTCAATATTTCAATAAAAAAGATTTAAATTTCAATTAAAAACTAGCAATTTTAGCTAAATTACAATTTTGGTCAGGATTTCCCGGTTCTACAGTGCCAAATTTACTGAAAAAATTTGAGTTTTTACATTTTTCACAAGTTTTTGAATAATACGATTAAGGAATCAATTCATTTCGTCATTTCGGGCAAAAAATTTAACTAAAATTAACATTTCATAAAATAAGTAACTTTTTAGTAACCGCGGATCAAAAAAATAACTAAGTTACTTATAAGTAACCCATTCCGAGCCCTGAAAGTATTAAAAATGAATCGAAATTCCGATTTATTTGTTACAGGCTTCACAGTCTTTCTCATATTCCCCTCTTTCACCCTTTTACACTTTTTTGCACTTAACTGCGAACTGAATTAACAGAACCCAATAAGAAAATCCAACTATGTTTGGTTGAAAATTCATCTTTAGGGTTGAGAATTCAACTATTTTCGTAGAAAATTCAACTATTTGGTTGAAAATTAACTTTTTTTTTGTTAGAAATTCATAATTTCTGGTTAAAAATGCAATTATTCGGTTGAAAATTAATCGTCTTTGGTTAAGAATTCAATTATTTTATTAAAAAGATGTCGCTTTTTATAAATGAAACTGTTTATAATTTAAAATTAAATCTTTTATGGTTAAAATATCAAACATTACATTTTTCGCTAAGAATTCGACACACAATGTTTCGGGACGCAATGGTGGCCCTCATCAGTGAATTTGATTAAATCTGTAAAAAATTATTTAATGTTCTTAAAATAATTTTTTTACGAAACACATTTGATTAAAAATGATTACAACCCGTGCAGAAATTGCCCCGGTTGGCCCTACTACAACAAGTTTTCTGGTCGGATCCCGGCCGGGCTACCCCTGT